>JAUELE010106899.1:0-14664 GCA_031471655.1 Diodora aspera
TCGAATCCCGGCTTGGTCACTTTCGTTCGACTCAAACATTTGGTGCCCTTTGTACCAACCGTAGTGTTATGGTTGAAATATTACTCCCTGCTACGTTAAATCACATTCACTCACTCGATGATGCCCCTTTCAGGCTGGAGATTGAACCCTGACACAGATGTGATGTAGATGACACTGTGGTGATACGACTCAAAGATTTCTCCAAACTGTAAAAATCCAGACGCTCAACTTGCGCATCATGTTGCATCATGGTTGAAATATTGCTCTTGCAACATAAACCATCAGCTCAACACAACTGTTCTCTGAAATCCAAACACTCGCTTTTAAGTATGACTGTAGTTTATTTAAATGACTGTAATGTGTTTCTTCTTTATTTTCAGCGTTGGCCAATGCATCCTTACAATTTCATGTCACAACAAGGCCCCTACCCACCACATTTCCGCATGCCGCCGCCTCCACCTGGCCAGAGACCAGGACCTCCATATGGGCCACCACCACAGATGAACAGACATTCATCTGTCCCGGAAGATGAGGATGAGGTTTGGCGACAGAAGAGGGGACAACACAGGGATGAAGTGAATGCAGCAGTTGAGCGAGCACGACAGAGGAGGGAAGAAGATGAAAGGAGGATGGAAGCAGAGAGGAAAGCAGCAGCTGCTGAAAAACTTAAGCAACTGGATGAAAAGATGGGCAAGAAACCTGCAAAAGAAGACAAAGTAAGTTGGATTGTGCTCAAGCAAAGTGAATTAATTTTGTTTTCCTGTCCTTTGAAGAAATAATTATGCGAGAACAGTACCATGGAAATTACTTTGGTTAATTGTGGATAATGTTGAAATAATAGTTGAAAGATTTAGTTTCAGTAAAATGAATATGGCTTTGAAAAATAAACTTGATCTTGTGACAAATTCAGATAGATCGAGTATGTCATTGTCATAGTCTTATGTCAGTTGTCAGTAACTTGGTTCTTCTATGTGAAAACTTAGTTCTGGAATATTTCTCACAGGATCATGACGGAGCCGAATCGGAAGGTGGTAGATCAAGTCGTACTCCAAGCGAAAGTAGTGAAAAGGACTCTCGTGATGGGCGTGACAGACCTCACAGAGATGCTCCCAAGTTTCCCTCAAGCAGCATGGTAAGGGTTCAGTGTCTTGTACTGCATGATCTCTTTGGAGCATAATTGGGTAGCGATGAACAGGATCAAACAATTTTTGTTAGTGGTAACATGAACTATAGACTACATGTTGTTATGTGCCAGTGATGTTCTCTTTTAGCTTTGATATTGTGGGTGATAGGTCTGCTCACTTGCTTTCTAATTCATCATGGTGATATGGTGAAGACCTGCTGAAAACATCGTTCTCATCTGCAGCATTTTGTCAAGACTTTGCCGAGTCTTTTGACATTACTATGGGTATCATTTATGTAAAAGTTTTCCATTATATTCTATGTTTACATATGATAATTTACAGTCTCATTGTATGCTTTTTGTATGTCAGAAATGTTCATCTGCATAAAAAAAAATCTATTCTTACTGATTTTACTAGATGCAGGTTAACATTTCTCGTCACGCATGAGAAGGGTTACATGTTACACAGAGCTCGATTTGATTTAGACCATGTGTTTGGGGGGTTGTGGTGACAAATTTTGTGCCACTGGATCTGTTTTGAATTCACTGTTTAAAGTGTAGTACCACTACCATTAGTCTAAGATCAAAGAAACTGTTATCAATTATTTTAGGGTCCAAGTCGAGCACTGTTTTAGTTGTAGTCAGTGTATTTTGCTCAGAGACTCAACACAAAGCAAGGGGATATCCAGTACCATCGTTTATGCTTTTAGTATTTTTGGGGATGCATGGTTTGGTGCTGCATGGTATTCACAATCTTGCATGTTTCTTGAAGCAATTTCAACTTCAGTTTTCTTGTACCTATGTTACATTTTTTTTGTCAGTTTATTGATCTTAATTGTGTGTTGTATTTTCTTGCGTGTTCTGTAGTGAAATTATAAGCTGTCTGTTGTATTATGAGGTAATAATTTGGTGTGATACCCCCTTGCAAGTCCGTGCTTTAGAGTTAGTCTCTGATCTTAATTTCTGACAGAGTAACCAGACCTTCTCCAAAGCCTATGCTCGGAATGTGCCTCCTCGATTTCAAAAACAACAACAGGAACAGATGATGCGGCAACAGGCTTCTCAGTCACCCAGTGTTCCCCCACAACAGCAGCCTCCACAGCAGAGTTCCGGGCAACATCCACAGATGCCACAAGGTTTCCGACCAGGCCAAGGACCACCCCCACATTGGGTCGGCCCATATGATCCAAGAGCTTGGGGAGGAATCCCGCCACCATTCATGGACCCACGATATGCTGGAAGAATGGAAATGGCTGGTGAGTGTTGTGCTACTAGGCTTACTTTTTTGTTTGCATTCCGGATTACAAATCATCAAAGAGCTTGTCTTGTTAATTCTCATAAGATGTACCCTTCCTGAGTCCTAGAGCTTGAATTGTCCATGTTTTATTTTGTTCTGAACCTTTTGAATTTTGGTCTTTGGTTGAATACATTGCCACATGATGAATGTTTTAAATGAGCTTTTGCATTGAAGACACCTATCCATCACCCAATTTTGTGATGGCAATTTATTTAATCACCTGCTAAACTTCAGTACATTTCCTACTCAGGCTGAATGCATTTCTGTTTGGCTCGGTTTTTAGGCATGCACATGTATCCTCCGCCTCCAATGCGGCGCCGCACTGACAGTCATGGATCTGGGACTGACAGCCAGGAAAATGAATCCAGACAACCCGAACAGTATGAAAGAGAACCTCGTGACCCACGCGATCCTCGGGCATGGATGGAAAGAGGATATCCTCCACCACCATCTGGTGTGTTTTCTTGAAGTCTGCATTATTACTTTCCAAGTAGAAACAGTATTTGTGGTTTCTTATTATATGGCGAGGGTTGCAGTCATTAGGGTGTCGGTCCAGCAATCTGCCAGCCTTGGCAGTTGTGGTTCGAGTCCTGCTTGGGCACCTCTCTTTCAGCCTGGAGAGACAGTAGCCCTGACACTGATGTGATGTTGTTGAGGCTGTGGTGATGTGGCTGAAAGATTGCCGAAAACCACGTAAAAGCCCAAATCACTCACTCACTCATCATATGGTAATGCCTCTGTTCCTGCTTTCAGAAAATAACAGTGGTGAACTTTGATCAGTGACTGTAAATGTGCCTCAGTTGCATTATCTGAAGTCCCTACACAAAAGTGTTTGATCATTGACAGGCTAAATAGTTAATAGCCAGTGTTAAGAGTGCAATGTTAAGACCTTAGTTGGATTTATGATGCATACAATGGCAAGTTTAGATAAAACGTGATTTATGTCATTTTTATTCAAGGTCCATATGAGGAATTGCGAAGAGCTCAATACTTTGATGCAAGAATGTATCATGACTATGAAAGATTTGAATATGATCGAAAGTAAGTATTTCTAATGCATATGAAGGAAAAAAAACAAACAAAAAATAAGTGAATGCTAGTTCAGTTTTCTGGGTTTGAATCGTTTTAGAAACGTCTTGTGTGAAAATACTCTTTGGGGCTTTGAGGATATAACATGGTGTCACTTCAAAAGGTTGGTTGGTTGGTTGGATTTATAGTGCAATCTTTCAGCCATATGCCCTCTTGTGTCAGTTGAGTGCTGAAGGAAAGCCTTCATTACCAGTAGGGAGCTGGATGATTTTGATGCAGTAAAACCTGCGAGCTACAGCTGGTACAGACAAACCAATGGGGATACCACAATGTGATGATGCAGAATATGATCACTGCATGTAGAAAAAGTGACTAGATACCAAAATGTGACAGTGCATCTTATGGTTGCTGCTTGCGGAAGTACTGACTACTGCAGAGAAATTATGCCACTCCCCCTATGGCGAGAATTAAAATGATGTTCCTTTGGTCGAAAGGTCGTCACTCAACCGTCTGAGCTACCCATCGTCCTCACTTAGAAAGAATAAAGCCATAGCCATAGTAACTCAATGCTTGTACAAGGCAACTAAAATGGGGTTTTTAGCTTTCATATTTCTATCAATCTCTTCTGAAATCTTCGACATGTTGTGTTATGGCTGAAAAATTGCCATTACAAAGTGAAACAATTTGTTTGAAAGTGTCTAATATTGTATGAAACTAATCGTATCACTTGCTGTTTACATGGATTTGTAAAGTTATTTTGGCTATCTTTGTAGGAATTATGATCATCAGGGAGAGCAAGGAGATTTGGATGATCATCACAGAGAGAAAGACCGGGATGTGGATGGTGGTCATCCAGAAATGGACAAGTCTTCAAAAGACAAAGAACACAGAAGTTCCAAACCAACGCCGCGCAATACTGTTGTCCAGAGGGACCCTTTTGACGAGGCTGTTGGGAAGGAAGACAAGATTGCCACATGGGATGCTGATGACATGTAGGTTCAATTAAAGAGATTGAGATTACATAGTCTGGTTAAATCCTAGGTGTTTGAAAGTGAACTTGAGTTGTGAATTCTGCTGGTGCTGGAGTTGACATGGTCCTCTTTAGCTTGGTCATCCTATCACTACACTCTGTAACTGGTTGGTGACTTTAAGTGAAAAAGTCTGTAGGATGGTCCAATACAATGTAGGAGTAATTTGCACTTTCATATATATAATTTGTGGGCACGGGATGGCGCAGTGGTTAGCGTGTCGCCCAGTGTGTTGGTCAAGTAATCTGCCAGCCTTGGCAATCATGGTTCGAGTCCCGCCCGGGCACCTCTTTCAACCCGGATAAATGGAGCTTCACAAATGACTCTGACGCCGTCGTGATGTGGCTGAAAGATTGCCGAAAACTGCATAAAATCCCAAATCACTCGCTTGCATATAATTTGTGCTAGCTATATTCAAATTGTTTTGTAAGGATTCCAGACTTGATGTCGTGATGTGTGAAGAAGGCAGTGCAGGGGTTAGTGCGTTGTCCCAGTAATTGCCAGCCTTGGTGGTTTAGGTTCCAATCCTGCCCAGGTACCTTCTTTTTCCGAAAGCCAGGTAAGAATCTAAAATCACTTACTCACTTGATACGTGATGAAGGTGCATGACACGTTTTATCGTTACAGGCCAGAGGCGTCTTCACCGGAACCACGTAGATCAAAGCCTGATTCCGATAAACGTGAAGACAAAAGTGACTCGGACTACCGGAAGATGAAAGAAGAATGGGGAGAAAGTAACTTCCAAGGTTCCTCACTGAGAAGTGACCGAAGCTCTCACCAGCCTCAGAGGGCTTGGGGCTCGGATGATGTGAAATCAAGTAAGGAACTGTTCCTGTTTTCTGAGTTGCGTGTGACAAACAACTTGGAATTAATAATGACCGATTTGGCTTTTGCTTTCGTTATTAAAGGATGACATCTGTGAGATATTTTTTTAACGTTTTAGATAGTACAAGTAATTTTGTCAAATGGATGAATTTCAACTGATTACCTTGTCACAAGTTGTGGAAATTATTTTGGAATGTGCTGAAGGGTTTATCCCAGGATGGGATCATGATTTAGATTAGCATAAACCAGAAATTTGGCAGTGATATCCTGTTTGTCTCGAGTGACAGTCAGTCCAGAAATGCCTTGGCATATTTAGGTCAACAATGGGGTGTGGGATGACGCAGTGGTTAGCGTATTGGCTCGGTGATCTGCCAGCTTGGCAATTATGCTTCAAATTCTGACTGGGTACCTCTATTTCAGCTAGAGAATGGGGTTTCACATCGACTGCATGATAGTAATCTGTTGGTAATATGGCTGAAAGATTCCAAAATCTTGTAAAATCCAAGGTCACTCACTTTTGTCAATATTAACTGTTAATCATTACTTTCAGGACGAGACCATCATCCAAACTGCCCTCCACCTATTCCCCCACAACAAGCACAGTCGGCTCCTCCTCCAAGAAGCAACTACACGTCTCTCAAGAGAAGTGCATCCAACAATTCAACAAGCTCAGCAGCTTCCTCTGAACGTAAGAGTGATTCGCCCAAGGAGCCAGGTCTTCATGAAAAAATGACAACTTTGAGAAAGGAATCAAAGGTGTGTTCTATTTCAACCGTAGAGCTTCTGGAGAGTGAGGTGGTGTCACTCAGAATAGGTCCCCAGTAACCTGATGCTTGTCCTACTGCAACAAGGGATCTTGTGGTGTTACTTTTCTTACAATAGAACCCTGTGGGGTATCCAGGGGTGTCGCTCTAACACTAGAAAGAATAGGACGCCAGTATCCTCTTGCTTGCCGTAAGAGACGTCTAAAATGAGGATCTTTTGCTTTTGCTTTTTACTATCGATGCTGTGTTGTCGCGTTTCCTGATGTGCCTCTTGCACATCACATTGCGCTATGGCTAAAATATTGCCCCTTGCAATGTAAAAATCCATTTCACTCACTCGCTCTTACAATTGATCTATCTTCACTCGGTGTGCACCTTTCACGTTGCTGCATTGCACATGAAATACTTACCTTGGTATGTAAGTTAATTATTTCATAATAGTGTCATGCTTTCTTTAGTAACTCATATTTGTTAAATGCAGGTTCAGATGACACAGGTGACACTGCTTCTGATCTTTAGAAATGATTATAAATATATCAACACTGTTGTAAGCTCTTGTGGGGTGGCTTGTTTGTTCTCTTTGTGTCAAAGTATTGATTTGTTCTTACAGGACCCAAGCAAGAAGGAACCACTGAGGGAAGTAGTTTCAGTTCCTGACACCACTAGGACTGAAACCATCTGGAGCAAGAGACAAAATGAGAAGTAAGCTTTGATCATTTATCTTTTGATATGCCTTTCTGGAAGAAGGGGCGCGAGATGGCCCAGCAATCAGCCAGCCTTGGCTGTTGTGGTTCGAGTCCTGCCCTGGCACCTCTCTTTCTGCCCGGAGAGACAGGAGCCCTGACACCGACGTGGTGATGTGGCTGAAAGATTGCCGAAAACCATGTTGAACCCCAAATCACTCTCACCTTTCTGGAGGTGCATTTGTCATTGTATTGGTTTGCCTTCTGATGTGGAGATGATCTCGGTTAGAATGTGATAAAGCTGGGCAGGTCTTTTTGTATTTGTAGGAGAGTACATTGCCACATGATGAATGTTTTAGATGAGCTTTTGCAGTGAAGACACCTATCCATCACCCAATTTTCTGATGGCAATTCAGACTGCTCAACATTGGAATTTTTGAGTAGTTACTGTTTATTTAACCATCTTTCATAAATTTTGCAAGTCGTTTGGTACGTGTTCATTACACCAAAGAATGCAGTTTGCTGAAGGCCTGAGTTATACCCTCTTAGGCATCTTGACAGTTGAGTTGATACAGGGAACTTGTATCCTATTTTGTGAAGATAAGAGTTCAAGTTTTGACATTTTCTCACCAGTAAGCAACATGTTTCAGAAATGCTGCCAAGGAAAAGGCTGAAGCTTCAGCAGCTGAGGTAACTATGGATGACAAGAAAGATAAAGTGAATGCTGATAAAGTTGGCTTTGAAGAGAAGTTAGAGGAACGCCGGGAGCGCGGTTTTGGGAAGGATCGCCCTCCAGCAAAGAAAAAGAAAGAGGACCCATATGATCGTGACCGAGAAAGAATGCGGGATATTGACAGAAATGACCGAGACAGGACCAGAAGTGTACCTGGGCGTGGTCGCGAATTTGTTCGTGGAAGAGGTCGCAGTCGAGGCCGTGGGCCTCGCACTGGGATGAACACGAACAGAGGACGGGGAAGAGGTGACTACAACAGTATGGACAGACCGTTTCGAGGTCATAATAAATGGGATAAGCCTCAAAGCTTTGGCCATTGGAAGGATCAGTCCCGTGAGTTGGAACAAGCTGAAGGGGAGGAACGGGATATGTCGAAGAGAAGACGAGGTCGAGATGAAGAAAGTGACGTCTCGGTAGATGAGACAAGTGGTACATACAGTGAAAGTTCAAGTGAAAGAACATCTGAAGCAAGAGATGTTGCTCAGGGCAAAGACAAGGAGAATAGGGATGTCAAGTTGTCAAAAGAAATAAAGGAAGAAATAAACAATACCCAAAAGTCTGCAAATCAGCATCAGCACCAGCATAAGGATAAAGCGGGTGGTCACTCACAGGAAGACCGAAGACCTCGTGGTAATCCGTGGAATAGAGATAAAAAGTTTGATGGTCGTGACCGAATGAATCATGGAAAGCCATACGATGGCGCAGAACAAGATGGGCTGCATGAAAAGGAGCGAGGTGGATACAGAGATTCTCACGACTCTGGTCACTTTGGAGGAGGATTCACACCAAGAGGAGAGCCTTCCAGGCGAGGCAGAGGCAAGTACTTCCAGTAATAAGTTCCTTGATAAAAAAATGTTTAATACCTGAAGTTAGTTGTAGGTGTAATTTCAAAATTGTTAGTTTGTTCAGAACCTTGGCGAATACATCAGCACTGAGGTAAGAGCAACAAGTATGTGTATAACACAGGACTCATTCACACACAATGCAGCTACATTGGATATGGCATCTAGGTTGAACACATTCAAATTACATGGAGATTGTATTTAAAGTTACCTGATCGCATGGATTTAAATTCCAGCAAAGGGATGAAGCATACGCAGATGACTGGGAAATTGTGCCAGGTAACAGTTAGATATTCAAGATGATTGTGAGCAAAAGAGTCTTTGTACATGTCATGAGCTTGCATGTTCAGGGAAGATGACTTATTCTTGGCTGTATTTTTTATTTCTTTTTTTTTGTTAATGCAGGTGGTGGTAGTCAGGGACCTCCAAGAGGGGGAGGACGTGGTCGAGGACGATTCTTCTCCGCTCCACCCCAGAGAGGGGGGTTTGGTAGACCCCCACCAATGACTAACGGAGACAGGAGAGACTACGACATGGGTCATCCAAGCAGGTATGTGGGTCGTAGCTGTATCTTTCGAATGTTTAACGTGCCAGATATGTACACCCAACGGAGATTCCATGGAGTGACGTGGTGTCACGTAGATAGAAAAAGACCTCAGTAACCCAGTGCTTGTCGTACAAGGCGATTAAAATGGGGATCTTTTGCTTTCCTTTCTATCGATCCCTTTTATGAACTGTCTTTTCACTCAATGTGCACCTTGCACATCACATTGTGTTATGGCTGAAATATTGCCCTTGCAACGTAAAACATCATTTCAACTCGACCAGACATGCACACTGGTGCTTTCAATCAAAATCAAGTTTATTTTCAATGACAGTCTTTGTATTTCAATGTGCTCAGTAGCTTTCAAGATTGTCCTGTTGTAATTCCTGTTACTTCAGTGTTTTTGGAACTCCTACTTCGAACTTGACATCATTAGCGATAAAACTGAAAATAGAAATGTAGAAACTTGCTCTTACTCTGGAAGTTGTCGACCAAAACAATTTTTTAATTTGAACAATTTTTTTATTGGCACAGGCGTGACCGTCGTCAAGAGAGAAACCCTCCACCTCCGAGGTTTGCTCGCAGAGGAGGAATGAGTGGTGAACGTGGACGAGGATATGACAGAGGAAACCGAGGCGGGCGTGGCAAAGGACGTGGGGGTAGTGCACCACCCATGACTAATTCTAAAAAGCCCCCACTAACGAAACAAGCTTCAAATGAGGGAGAAGAGTGGGAAACTGCTTCAGAGAGTAGTGATGTTCTTGAAAAAAAGGACCAAAAAAACGAGATCAGAGACGCTAACAAAGAAAAGCGCGATCAACCATCTAAAAAAAGTTTTTCCAGTCAGCGACCTCTGAACGACAGGCAAAACAGACGTGTAAATAATGTTGATTCTAGGAAATCCAATAGCATGGAGAGACGGAATTCTAACAAAGAAAAATCTCCCAACTCGACAAAAAACGGGGCAGGTCCGGCGAACTCTGTACCAAAAGCCAAGGCAACTGTTAATGTGAACCACAAGGAGAATGTGAAAACTGTGTTTCGTGTGGATGGAATGGTTCCCAATGATCCAAATGCAATAAACAACGCTATTAACAGTATGAACAACAGGTATGTTGGTTTGAAACAACTGGAGATAGCGAGATGTTTAACTGTAGAATGTTTGAAAATAATGTAAATTGTTAGCATCTTTTGATCTTTGTGATTCAGTATTATGTAAGTGTTTGCCAGGGAGTGGCATGGGGTCACTAGGAAAGAATAGATAATCGAATGCTTGTCATACAAGGTGACTAAAATGGAAATCTGCACTTCTATGTTAAACCCCATTCAACTCGCTCACTCCTGCAGAATGGCGCGGGGTTGGTGCAGTGGTTACCGCACTGGACTGGCAACCGAAAGGTTCCGAGTTCGAATCCCGCCCAGGTTGCCATCATGTTGCCTGGAGATGGAAGCCCTCAGGAACCACAGTGACGATATGGTTAAAAAATTACCGAAAGTCACGTTAATCAAGAGTCACTCACTCTTGCAGTAGCATCAGATGACAATATTTCAGCAGCAAACCATTGTCACAAGAGGTGACTTGCAGGAGCATCTGTTGTTCTCTTTGTAAAAATGTCTTTTTGTACAGGTTTTACGTTGTTTACGTCTTGTGCATCAAATGCTTTGTTTTGGCAAATGGGGCGCATGGGTTAGTGCGTCAGCCCAATGATCTACCAGCTTTGGCAATCATAATTCGAGTACCTCTTGATCAACCTGGTAATTCTAGCCTCACAGACATGATGTTGGTGACACTGTGGTGATGTGGCTGAAAACCATGTGAAATCAAAAATCACTCGCTCGCTCTTGAAAATTATTCAACCCCTTGATTGTCTTTTAGTCCCGAAATTGATTATATATCTGACAGTCATGTTTAAAACAAAATCACTCACTGATTTCATTTTCTTTAGAAATAAGAACATGGGGAGGAAGTCGGACCTGTCTGATGTTTCAAAACCTTTAAAGAATGAGAAAGAGAAGAAAGACGCCTTGGCAAACATTGACATCAACAACTATGCAAGTGAGTGCTTGTAAACTACATCGTTCAATAAATAGTAGTTGTAACATGATTGTGCACTTTGAGTTTATCTTCATTACAGTGAAAAGAATTGTTGGGGTGTAATTAGATAGCCCAGTTGAAAGAATGGTTGTCCGAATTGCTGTGACATGTGGCCTGGCTAAAACAAAAGATGTATGCACAACATAACTCAAGTTCTGTTCAATTAATTGGCTCTGATCTTTGGACAGCTATAGTGCCAGTAATTGACATATTTCTATTTGTTTGCTTGCTATGATGATTGTTTTATATCTGTCAATCCACTGATTACATAATGATTGTACTTTTAAAGACACTGAGCAAGCTTTTATTCTGAGTTTTATATCAGTCAGTAGTTGGAACAGTTTCAATCTTCTTTTGCATTACAGGTGTGGTTGTAATTGATGACCAACCAGAAGTGACAATCGATGACCCAAACTTCTTCTTTGAAAACAATGAGGGTTTTCAGGAAGTTACATCCAAGAAGACTTCAAAGAATAAACAGAAGCTCCAGGAAGCTGAAATGAAGAAAGTATCTGATACCCAAAAGAAGAAGGATCCTTCCTCAAAGGTTAATTGCTGTTGTTTTTTTGATCCAGTGCTCGTTATTTAACTCTTCATATGCTGGTCTGGTTTCTCCTCCCGAGGCTGACAATTGGGGAAAATCGGTAAAACTTTTTATTGGCCTGATGGCAATTCCGAGGCTGTTTGCTGATTAACAGTCAGTAGGACTAATTTAGCTTGACAGGATTAAGAATCACTGAATGGCAAATTATGGAGATATAGCCAAATATTGCCAAAAGTACTCCTACCAAACCTGTAATACGACTTTTGAGCAAGTTTTCACTTGCAATCAAATAAATCTAGCACTTCAATTGTTCAGTGCTAAAATGCTCTCAGCAATCTGTTAGCCCAGAATTGTACGGGTTTGCATCGTGTCTGGTTCACCTGTTTTTTACATTGCACTATGGCTGAAATATTGCCCCCTGCAATATAAGACTCCATTTCACTCACTCACTCCTTATTACCGTATCTTCAATCGAGAGGGAAGCCCAGTATATCACAGTGATTTTGCTGACATATCACTGATAGGAGCAAGACCAAGTACAAACCAAATTTCAAGTCTTATTTTTCACAGATTCAATTCTTATTTCTTTTGTAGGTTATTGCTAAGCCTAAAGGACTTACAACAAAAGTGGAGCGAGCTAGGTACAGCAAGATGAGCAGACTTCCACCCCGGTTTGCCAAGCAGAAGGAACAAAGAGAGAAGGAAAAGGAGGCTAACCTGGACATTATGCCAAAAATTGAACAGTGGGACAATGATCTAGCAAACAACATCCCAGCTCCAAACAACATTTCAAATGGAGATGTCAACAGTATGTCAACTTAGAAAATATTGTTGATGACAGTCGGCATTAAATGTTAATTTAAAAAGAGGAATCCCCCCAAAAATTGCAGTTAATTTGAATATGTTTATCTGGATTCTCCAAAATTGCATGATCAGAGGTTTGCAATGATGAATATCATATATCTGTCAATCCGATGATAACAGACTGATTATACTCTGCAATATGCTGAGCAAGCCTTTGATGCTTTCTAGGTGAAATGAAATAGTTACCAAGTTGCATGCGAGAACGTATTTATCTTGTTTGTTGTTCACTTCCAAGGTAACTTCAAACTTGTTAAAGGCAGTATGAATCTGTAGCACTTATGGTTGTCAGTACCCTGTGGGGCTTCCGGGGAGTGACGTGGTGTCACATAGATAGAATAGTACCCCAGTAACCCAATGCTTGTGGTACAAGGCGACTAAAATGGGGATCTTTTGCTTTCACTTTCCTTGCATGTAGAGTCAGTAATCTGCCATCCTTGCAGATACAGCTGGGATATCCCTCTTTCATCCCAGAGATTGGCCTATGACGCCGTGATGTAGATGACACCGCAGTGATAATGTCGAAAGACTGTCTAAAATTCAAAATTAGTCACCCTATCAAGATCATCTTCTGTTCCGACTTGGAATCGGAACCAGTGTTGCATGTTTTGTCTGGAGATGTAAAGCTAACACTGACTTCATGTAGTGGTGATGTTGCTGTAAGATTGCTGAAAGTCACTCAATGAGAGACAGAACATAGCTGAAATATAGTTTGTAGTATTGCTGAAATGACTTGGGCTTTTTTGTGCAGCTTTTCTTTGATTGTTCCGGGGCAAGGATGGTGTAGTGATTAGCGTGTCGGCTCGGCAATCTGCCAGCCTTGATGGTTCGAGTCCCACCCGGAGATACAGGAGCCCCAACATAAAGTGATGTTGGTTAATCCGTGGTGATGTGGCTGAAAGATTGCCAACAACCGCATAAAGCCTCAAATCACTTACTCACACTTTGTTACAGTTTAAAGTCACCTGCACCTTGATAATTTATTTTTAGGTACTACACCAAAATCAGCCCAACAGCCCACTCAACAACGGCAACAGTCGCCCACCCAGCAGATGGCTAGCTCAATGTCTTCCCAAAAAATGTCCGTGCAATCTCCTACCGTGCCCATGTCGATGACACCAGCGCCAATCCCCACAGTGAGTGCCTGGACTAAGCCCATCAACTTCTCCATGACTTTAGGATCGTCGCAATCCCCCGTCGCTGTTGTTGACAACAAGATGGACAAAGGAGACCAGCACGACAGTGGTATAGATGTAAGTGACCAGCCTAATTCTACAGCATCATCTACCAGGAGCTCCCCAAGTGCAGAAAACAAGCATAAGGATGAGTCTAAGGTATAGAGTCAGTATTGAAAGAGAGAGCTCCGCTTGCCTCCAAGTTGTCGTCCTCTGCACTCGTCTTTGGTTGTAGTTTTTGTTGTTCTTTTTGAGTTCTTCTCTCATCTGCATGCTCAGAAATTGTTCCAAATTTTTTATTTTGAAAACAAACTTTCAAAGTGTTTTTTTTTCTCTGTGTTTAGATTAGTTGTGTGCATGATTGAACTAGCCTAGCTTAGACTAATTCTAGATGCTTGTCATAACGTGATTATTACATTGCAAAAATTGTGTGTTACCCAACATTTCAGACATAATTTCTAAAGTTTGATTTTCAATGTCTTTGTGCAATTTCTAGATGTGTACATGAAGAAATTGTTGCAGTTATCAGATGCATCTGTGTGTTTCTTTCAGGACAAGCTTCTTGAGGAAAAAATTAATAAAGAGCTTGAGGAAGGACCAGGATTTGAGACTCCCAAACCTCAGCCTCAAAGGCAGCCAAAGGTATGATGTACATCCTTGCCATAGCTATTGTACTAGATAACTTGTGTATGTCTGCTGTGGCGGATATTGCATTGGTTGGTGTGTCAGTCTCAGTCCAGTAGTCTGCCAGATTAGGAGGGGGGGGGGGGGGGACTCAAATCCAACCCGGATAACTCTTTCAGTCCAGAGATTCACCCCTGACATTGATGTGACACTGTGGTCATGTGGTTGAAAGGTTGCTGAAAGGCACATTAAATCTACACTCGCACGTTCAGTTATCTCTGCTCCGAAAACTATTCAAATTTTCACCTATGATTATATGAAGTCATCTGCTGCAGTTTTTGAAGCTAGGATTTATTTGTGCCCAGTTGATTGCGCTTGATATATAGTGGCATGGAGTGTTTTAGAACAACAACTCCCAGTACGGTAAAACTTCTAAAATTTAGAACTTCTAAAAATTCGATTTTTTTGCAAAATCCGAAAACTGAATTTCTAAAAAT
>JAUELE010107010.1:0-14659 GCA_031471655.1 Diodora aspera
CAGGCTTATTAAAGGGATATCATTTTAAACAGGGCATTCTAGTATAATCACAGTCACAGGAACTTGATGAAAGTCTACGCTGCCCCCTCCGACACCCGTGACTGTAAGCGTATTGATATCGGCAATCTTTCAGCTACGGAGTCATGAGTTTGTGAATGAAGGAAACTACAGTCTCCAACTGTTACGCTATTTCTGAACATTTCCTTGCAAAGTGCTTAATGTGCAGTGTAAACTCGTGCTACCATTGCGACATTTATCTTAAGTTCTGCATACTTGAATGACCTCCTCGCACCCTGTTCTTCAGTCCGAGCTCTACGCTCTCAGAGCCAACATGTCTTCACGGTCCCACCCTACCGACTCTCCGGGTTTAGGTCTTTTGTTTATATATTTTGTGTATTGTTATTATTATTATTATTAGCTATGTTAGTTATTTGGTTTAAAATTCCGTTTCATAACTTCTTATAAACTCGTGCTAATTATTTTTGTCACCCCCCTATGTGAAGTTCCATATTGCCATGTTAAACAGTTTTATAGCAATACTATCATGGTGAAACTTCATGAAGTTTTGATCCAGTAGATTAAAATTGTTTTAATATTGTTCTTCTTTGGCTTACTAAATCTTTTGTTGCATCTAATAAGAAGCTATTATTTGCATTTCATCACTTCTCAAAATACCCTATTATATGGGGGCGACAACAATAATTAGCATGAATATATTAAAGGGAACAGGACCCGATTTCCCACAACGGTTTGTATCAAATATAACATATTTATATTGCACTTGCACGAGATGTATAACTTCCCTCGACTTCGCTATCAAAATTATACATAAAACAATATGGTAAAACACAATTCAGCAAGAGGAATGACGTCATCCCCGAAATTCAAATAACCATAGAAACACGAAAAAGATGCATTCATCAGGTCACAGTGTTCTTTGAATGTGACATTTTACATAAATCAATGACGAGAACAAGGCAGTAACTTGGAAACATTATGCCGAGCCGGAAGTCACGTGATACAACCGGTCATGCCCAAATCGGCTCAAATGTCCGGATTAAGGTACGTGCGACATTGGGAGCTTGCAACTTCCGGTATAACTCTCGAGTGTGGCTGATGAGCTTGTCAACTACTCATTATCTGACGTGGGGAGAATGGATCGAAGACAAGGAAACAACAAAATGAAATACATAAACGCTGAAGTGAAGCGACGGAAACACGAAGTCGACGACTGTGGCGTTAGCAAGAAGCATGTTTAAGGATAAAGACATTCAAGAGTAGATCGAGAAGAATGTTCGAAACCTGTCTTGCAAAATCTACGACTTCATAGCTTGTTTATTATTTTGGAAATTTCTATTTTAGGAGGTCATTTGAAAACTTGCATTAGCGAATCATACTTATGTCACTGACATTTTGCAATGATTTCATATCAAAGATTTAATCTCATTCATATGAAATTTCAATCAATCCAGATTCGTTGAGATGACTTTCTGATATCCGGTTCAGTAAGGAAGCGACCATTTGATTTCGACCACAGACAATTTCCGAGACAGTGAATAGATTGCAAATATATATAAATTTTTAAAAAAATGTTCAGTTTAAATTATGAAAAGTCTCATGAAAGTGTTTTAAGCATCTCGGGAGCAGACGTTCCAAATAACCTAAACTCTTGTAACTGCATTTTATATTGTTGTACTTACATAAGAAATCAAACGTGTATGTACCCTGAATAAGAAATATTTACACAAATATATAGTTTGTCGGCAATTATCAAAGAGAAAGAATAAATGCCTCATGCCATGAGATACTGACGGGCAAAAGAAACGATATCAAGATGTTGATAAACTACTGAATAAATTCACAAATGCGTTGGACATGCAAGAGCTATCATTTCAAAATTAGGAAGTTTTATCAATGACATCATGTCAATCACATTACACTCACTGAAATCCAAGCATCCTTTTGATCAACTTTGATCCAAAGACTGAATGGTAAATAATCGAAATCAGTTGGTATCGTTTCTTTTGCACGTCGGTATAGTTTTCAAGGGAAAAATCTTCACGCCCCACTCATAAAAATAAAAAAGTGCCATCAAATACCAAAAATCCCCATGGTGTTAAAACGGTTAGATTTGAACAAGGACCCTCCTAAGGGTAAAATATTGGTACCACTGGACCATTTCAATTATAGTTGGAATTTGAGTAACAGACTGGTAAAACACACCAACCATTATTTTGATGTACTTCAGCACTGTAAATAAGATAAGATAATACTTTATTATCCCGAAGGAAATTTGGGAATAAAACACGTAAAAACGTTAAATTTGCCGAGAGAGCTTAGCCACAGCGCAGCACCACCTACCTTTAGATCTAATCAAATTACTTATTGATTAAAGTTTGCACATAAAAAACCGGATCTGATCAGAGGCCTCGTCCCATCACATTTCTCAACTCGTGTTTTGACACAAGCAGAGAACCAATCAGAGCACTAATCATAAATCTGAAAACGAGGCTATTTATAAAGTAGTAAAACTGTTATCCATTTGTATCGGCTTCGTCTGTTTTCGTAAGCGTCTAAAGTACTCGGTCTGCGTCGGCCGGACCAATCAGAGCGTGCGTAGTAATGAGGAAGTAATGAGGTCAAATAGTCTTTACTTTGCAACATTATTATTACATAAAATAAATTTTCTAAAATCTATGTCAATCCATTTTCGAATTTTCTGCTTGCTCCAGTATTTATTAGGAAAAACTGAGTTAGCTGAAACTTATTTGAAGTAATTATTAAAGCCCGATGGAGATTTGGCGTAGATATACATTCTGTTCAAACTCGCGAGTGATTTCGAGGTAAGGCATATTTAGAGTTATCTTTCTTGGAAGTAGTCCGCAGAACATGGCGTCGATAGTGGCACGAGGCGTCATCAACCATGAGGTGTGTGCCGAGGAGATCACGAATGACTGTTATCCTGTTGGTCGAAACCTCTGAACGGCATGCAAACAATACTCGATACAGTGAAAATGCAAATTAAACGATCTCAAATGCGATTTAATTCCGCAACAGCTGAAATACACGTTGACTCAATAACTCTTAAAAGCGGGTTTCTCTACAGCCATGCAAAATATCAAAGGTCATCAAAACCTGTCTAATCAATTACAAACCGAGATTTCAACAATCCTAGCAATTATCAAGCTTTTGATGCCCGGTTGAAGACCAGATTATTTCCTCTAAATCCTCTTCAATAACCGAACCAAACATATGGTCCGTTATCTAAGGCCGCTTAAAGAAAATAACTTGTTTCTCATCACCCGCTCACCCCTGAAATATCTGCCGAACCTACGACTTACTTTTAAGCACTGTTAAGAGCGAGATTTTGTTTATTTGTTTCAACCCTGATTTCGTTTTAGTGTGCCAAACTCACTTTTAAAGAACTCAACCATCCTGTCTGTCACAATGTCAGATACGAAGCTGTTCCAAGACTCTAAAGCCATGGTTTGGCTTCAACATAGCAGAACATGCCGTGCTGAATGACATATTTTGATATATAACTACTCAAATAAAATACAATATAAACTCTTCAAAACAAGTAGAGGAACTTGGAATTTCAAGGTAAATAACATAACCACCTTCAACGGAACAATATCCATAGGATGCCCTGGCCAATAATGAGCCCTGATCTTTCCCCCATTGAAAACGTCTGGGACATCTTGGACCGACGTGTGCGTCAACGTTAAAGGCCACCAGCGACGCTAGGTGAACTTGTCCAGGCGTTGGTGGAAGAATGGGACAGACTGCATCACATTACCATAGGTAGACTCATATGCACGATGCCTCAACGAATCTATCAGTGTTTGGCCAATAACGGGGGCATTACGCACTGTTGACGCAAAACTGTCAATTTCCGTTTCTTACCCATTCCGTCTTTCACGGACCATAACAGCAAGAGAAACGGGTTAGGTAATGAAATACGGGGTGAATTGTTTACTCAATACCTTCTTTGTAAAGACACAATTAGTTTGGGACCAATTATTATTATCATTAGTTTGTTATTGACTTTGAAATTCCAAGTTCCCCTACTTTTTTGAAGAGTATATAAGAGTGCAAGGTACTTTATTCAGTGTGTATTGAACGTACATTGGTACGTACGTACGATAACTATACAGAGATAATCAGGTTACGTTCGTGTATTTCGTGACTTGAAACCCTATTGTTAGGTACACATCTGGGGACCTTCCACGCGATAAGTCAGCAACTATTCTCTTCAAAGGGTTTGAGCAAATTAAACCACCACCATGACATGTTACATATTTAACTCTCTGCTGTTTCTTTGTAAGTATTTAGCCTACATTACATTCAATTTATCACTTATTTCTCACGTGGACACGTAATGTCACGTGCCTCGACTATTCCGCTTTACAGTTAATGTAATATTTAATATATGTAATATAATGTAATATTAGACTATGGGCAGTTGTTAAACTAGCTTCCACGTCATGTCGCATGTAAAAAGCTAAGAACTCTGATTATCTCTGTCTGTTTTAGGTTTCATTGGCAGTGTTTTGTGCCAGGGACATCATGGTGGCCAGACGGTGTCATGTTATAACTGTGACGGACAAAATTTTCCATCGTGCCTCAGTAACGCTCACACCTGTCAGCACAGCCATGTATGTATTACACAATGTTTTGTAAGCCCTCCACTACGATACTTGATTTCATTATCTCCTTATATTTTTCAAAGTATGGTTCAGATAAAGCTGCTCTATTTTTAAATTTGAGATATGTTAACTGTAGATTAATAACCTCTTATTCTAAACATGTGAAACCTAGCGCCGAAGCGTTCGGTTTCAAATTAAAATAAGAGGTTATTCATCTACAGTTAACATATCTCAAATTTAAAAATAGAGCAGCTTTATATCCTAATGATTACTTGAGCCTGAATCAAGCAAATATTAAATGTAAGTTTGCTACTGCTTACAGAGAATGCTACCACCCCCAAAGTTTGAAATTGTACATTTTAGTCTGGTCTGAAAGAGATGCCTGATAATCAGTTACCGGTGAATGGATGGTGTGCCTGTATAATTAATTAATGTAACCATGATGATGTTGTCTAGTCTTGATTCTTTGATGAACCCAAGTTTGTAACACAACGTTTCATATTCCGTTCAAAAAGCATTCGCATCCGATGACATTTCGTTTCTTCATTGTTAAGATTGGACACGATCTAACGGCTGAATATCTACGACATGAACATCTATCTGTCCAGTAGATCTCGCAGTGTGCTACACGCAACCTCCGTTCCATTCACTTTGCTTCCACACGAAATCCTGTTGTTTTAATGAGAACTTTGAGAATGTACTTGCATATTTCAGGTCTGTGAGATAATCTATGGGGCAGGACACCCAGTGAAAATTATGTGTAAACCAGGACATGTAAGTCGGACGTTTTATGTTCACAGTAATATGAATTGCAAACCCCAAGTATTAATGTGTGTGGCGAATGCGGGGGATATCCACCATTTGTTAATTCTATTTGTCGTGCTATAAAAGGTGGTTACTGTCAACTGAGATGTGCGACCAGAATCCCTAAAAATCTTATAACATGCCTTTATGCTATGATAAGTGTGGTTGCAAACATTCTGCCTCGTCCATCGGCTATGTGTTATGTTCCTGTGGTTTAAGAATGATTTGGTTAAACCAAAGTGTTGGAGCCAGAGTTGCGTCTATGGATGATTTTTAAAATACAGATGTAAATCTATTCGATCCGTCTTGGAGTTGCAATATTACAAACTGTTCAAGATAATAGTTTGTACAAGGAATATAAAAGCTTCATTGAACAGGAGAAATAATAGAAATAGCATATCGTAATATACTAATCAGACTAAGATCAGGATTTGTATGTCTTTAAAGAGTTGGTGAAGGGAGATGGGAAGGTATTGATGTTAATTTAAGATTATGTCCTTTTTGTAATTACACCATAGCAGATTAATATTGCTTTACCCTTATTTGTTCTCTGTACGCCGACATGAGATTGACTTATTTACTCCTTCCTTTTGTACCAACCCATCTATGGAAACATTTCAAACGTTATCCTCAACCAACAGCGAGTCTTTTTTTGCAAAGAGTATGTAAATATATGTATTTTAGGTAGGAAACATTTTGTATTTAGGAAAGGTCTTGCTAATACCTTCATGTACTAAAAAATATTGTAACGTAAGTATAAACTATTTGATACTCTTGTATATATGGGTTCGTGACTTTACTACAATAAGATTTTATACTCTTGACTTTGACCACATAATCTAAATTGGAGTTTACTCATGGTCGAACCATTAACATTTCAAACAAATTCCATTTTTCATACACCTTGTACGATAAGCATACCCTCATATCAGTAACCGAATATTTGTAATGATAAGCGCTAAAAGTGACCAGAGGAAGGGTGATAAAGAAAAGGGAGGGGTGGGGGGGATAAGTCAATATCTCTCATGACATTGGTCATGAGATTGGTCCAAAAACTTTTGATGTTAAATGAGCTGTCCATATGTGCAACTGTATTCTATTTATACATTTAGCCCTGTGGCACCCTCACACATCAAACTGATTTGGCAATGCTTTACGGTAAGCACGATGTTACTCGTGTCGAGTTTGTCATTGATCGCCAGCGTCACTCTGATGAATATAGGTTTACATTGCACATAAATGTACAACATATATCAAACACTTTTGTTCGACAAACGTAATAACTTTACAATGCAGTTGGAATAAGTTTGCAGTGGTCCTAGTTCAAGATGTTCGCATGTTTGTTTGGCTCTGCTAATTTCTGATTTTTACAGCAATGCAGGCACGAAATTAACCGTGGATCTGGTCATTGTGGTGTCCATGGTGTGAACACTGTCCACGGATGTGAAATCTGTTGTAGTGACGAGACATGTATTAAGACCCAGGTGGAATATTTACAGAAAATGCAAACAGGTTTGTTGAGGCTGCTCCGTACACGTAAAAATTAATCATTTTAATGTAGACGCCTTTTGCCATTAAGTAAACCTAAACTGAAATGACAAATATATACAAATAAAATTATCAGGTAATTTATAAGAACACAGACTTCAGCCTTAACACGGAAAAATTCATCATGCAATGGTTTATCTTTCAAAACGAAGCATCTCTTATCAAGGAACAAACACACCTACAAATAAACAAACAGAAAAAGAAGCAACAATATAAATAAATAAATGTTTTCATCTTCATCGGTTGCAGCGTCAACACCAACAGTCCCTATGACAACCGATGTCTCAGGTACAGCCGCCACAGGTAAAGTTGCCACGGGTACATTTGCCATGAGTACCTTAGATATGAGTACAGATAGCATGAGTACGGATAGCATGACCACTGATTCTACATACGCAGTCGGCACAATGACGACGCCACACCATATGAATCCTCTTTTGAATGGCAACTGTCAAGACCTTATGCCGAACAACGGTTGTGCAGCACTTGGTACTTCTGCATGCCAGGTTTGTACGATACAAATTATTATCTACTACATGCAAACAGACTTATCGTAGAAATGTATTCGCACATGCGCGCACGCACACACTCACACACACACCCAACAGGCACACACAAAAGGCAAGTTACAAGTAAAACAGTAAATATGATTTTCTGTACACATTTATTCTGTTAAACAATTTATAACCACCCTTTCGATTCTTTCGTTGCCTTTGACTCGTAGTTCCTGAGGCTTCTCGTTCTGTTAATGTCTTTGACTTGTTTAAACACTGGGGTCTTTGTGAACGGAAATAAAACCACTGCTTCACGTCAACCGGATTATGAAAGCTTGCCAGAACGGCCACCTTCCATCTCTGGACGTTACGTCGAATAGCTCTCTGTCTATTCATGCACAAGAGATTCACGTCTCTGCATTTGTTAATTTCTCAACCTCCTTGTTTCACCTGTTTGCAGACGGACGTAGGTGTACGTGTATGTGCTGATAGTTGCGGACTCTGCAGCCTGATTGGAAGCCGGTTCCCCAACAAGACGATCTGTGTGGATAAACTCGTCACCAATGAATGTGCCTTGTTGGTGCAAACAAATAACATCTGCAGCAACTCACTTGCCGAGATCACGTGTGCAAGAACATGTGGAAAGTGTGGTAGGCATTATTGTATGATAATCTGACTTTCCTGAAAACATGTATTTAAAATATAGCGCCATTACAGACGTGTAGTTGAGTTAAAGTAGACTGCATGAAAATATCAGTGATCACTGAAAAGCGTACCAGACAACCTCCAGGACCATAATTACACTTAATATAGAACACATAAATGAGATAGTCACTGGTATATCAGTAGGAAGTGTGACCATCAAGGGCCCTGACAACCTGCTGGCATCGTTTGTGCATGCTCAGGGTCAACTATTACCATTTGCATGATCTGAACCTGTATTTTCCACCAGTGTACATTAGTTTCCTTACCTTGAAGCTGATGGGCGACCTCTTGTTTGTAATACAGTTTATTTATTCCGATATAAGTATCTTCCCATACAAGTACCAACTCGTGCTAATTAGACGAAACAAACTTATTCATTGACTCATACAGAGTTGCGAAATACACTCCTTAAGATTTCAGATAATAAAAATCACCCCTGTAATTAAAATACGGTATGAAAATTAGTGGTGTCTTTCAGGTTCTATACTGGACAAACTGGTGCTGGAAATACTGCATCCAACCACTACTACATCGACGACAACTACCACCCACGCAGCATGTGTCGACACCTTACAAGGAATGGATTGTTCCGCTTTGGATAAAGTTTGTTCAAACTCTCTCGGCCCTCAGATTTGCAAGAAATTTTGCGGCCTTTGTGTAAGTAGTAGTAGTAGTAGTAGTAGCAACAGCAGCAGCAATAGTAGCAGTAACAGTCGTAGTCGTAGCAGCAGTAGTAGTAACAGCAACAGAGTAGTAGTAGTAAACGTAGTAGTAAAATGACAATATGTAGTAGTGGAAGTATTACCATTATTAGAAACAGCAGTTGTAGTAATAAGTGTAGTAGTATACTGTGAGTTGGGAAATGTGGGAAATGCTTACGTCACGAATATAACATATTTGTTTTATCACTGGTTACAGTGATTAACGAAACGTTATTTCACAACAACGCTAATTGTTAATAACGTTAGATAAAACAAAATTAAGGAGCGATCATTTGATTTTTATGGAAGGGCGTGGGAATAAGGTTAATTGGAATGTTCGCGCTGGAAGTGAGCAAAATCATTTTACATGCTGCAATTCATAATTATATACTGGCAAGTAAAGCATATATAAAGTATGTAAAGAATATATCTTTGCTATCTATATATTTCTTTTCCTTTGACACATGCAATCTATCTATGTCCTCATCAAGTGTCTGCAAGCAAGTTATTTTCAAAATCTTTTAGCTCCCCCACCTATAAATCAAATGATCCCCCCTTATGTATATCCCGGCAACCATGTTTCATAATTCACGCAAATGTATTTTTCAGACCGCATCATAAGCTGTGCTGACTAAGGAGTTTGACAATGCTATGGATGTAGTGGTAAGATCCATATATTGTTCGCTGTTCAGTATCCACTGCTACATGTTCACTATTTTAGCTCCAGTCGCAGATCGCCTCTGCATGTGCTTAAGTACTAAATGCAGTTGTTGTAAGATGTCAAGAAAACAATTATTACAAGAGTGAATTTATGTAAGCACACGGAAACAAATATTAACGAAAGTTGAGGAACTTCACTAGGGCAGGTCATGATGAGCCGTGCTCAACAGACTAGAGTGTACATCGTCTGAGATCGGTAATACTTAGAAGGTCATGTAAGATATCACCATCAACAGAAGAGTGGACTGGAGTTGAAAGAGTAACTAAACCAAGATTTTCAATGTTACAGATTTGTAAGACGTTATTCGTCAATGGTTATAATGTACCATTCTACACATTAGTTTGACCAAAGACTTACTAGACAAATCTCAAATAAGACCCTGCCGGATGCCATTTGCAAAGGAATATAAGGGCGAAGGCGTGGCAGTCCGGGAATTAGTAATGAATTGAAGAAAGATATGGACACCATGCCGTCCTAGGGGGAAGGGGGCGCGAGGAGGAGTTCATTTTTCAGTCTAGGGAATAGTAAGAAGTCTGAGAGGGCTGAGTCTGGTAGAGCGTTTAATAATTCCGGCAATTAATGTGAATTTGGTTGCATAGAGACCGCCAGAGGTATTAAAATATTGTTGAAAGATAATTAACAGAAATAACCCGTAGCTTTTGGAGGAAGAGGACCTCGTGATATTTAGATGCCAGTATCCACCTTTGTTTGTTCCCAGCCCCGTATATATACACTAGAAGACAACGTCCCCACTTTGTCCTACAAACATCTTATAAAGGACCTTCAAGATCACCTAATTTTAACTATCAACGTTTTTGTTTCAGATACCTTATATTGTGACATGGATGTGAAACACATATGTCATTTACATACTCAATAAAGATACATTTAACACCTGAGTTGTCGTTCGTTGTTGACAGTGAATAACCCAAAACGTAACGTATTATGATAAAGTTGAGAGACAGTGTTCCACATTCGATCCGGTAACTGAGTGGGACTGGGCCCATACTTTATGGGGTACGAACATTCACTTTTGGCCCTGTAACACCTGGTTACGTCAACAGCCTGACGCCGGAGTCCGCTCTTTCCACCCAAGCACCCACTCTGGAATCGCTTCCCCAATGCTTTATGCCCTTACGCGAGGAAACACTTTCATTGTTTGGCTTGGTGTCCTTTATTCGATCGTGGAGAGTTACACACTCCACCACAAAAGTAAGAGATATTTGTGATCATCAAGGCACAGCTTTGTGATCTGTAAAATGGAAATGGTATGGCCATAAAAATGAGGCGTAGGCGTTATGATCCGATGGTTGTCAGAGGCGCGTTAACCTAGTAGTCAAAGTAGCATATGCTACCGGTCTCGCATCGCCAAGGGCAACTGTCAATTCCGATTTAGTGTCTCTGCACTTGTTCCAACTCCCGCACTTCACTACCTTGAACTTCTGTGAACGATGGGTGTTTGGGGTTAGAAATTATAGCAAAATATCACCTTCAATTGAACATTTCGAAATACCTCTGTGACTGGTAGGAACCTTTCTACAACCCCGAACATTTGAATAAAAAGGCAAAATGATCCTGATAAACGAAAATTATTTGTTATAATACTAATACTCTGTTATTCTTAAAAGACATAAATACTAGAAGTAAAATAATATCACATTCAGACTATTTTTTTGTTAAATGCTAGTTCATAGTCATTGTTTAGGCATTGTTTAGAAGTTGCTGCGGTGAAATAATAAAAATCTTTATGGATTCCAACTTCTTTATTTGCACGGGGCGCTACGTTTCGATGTGCGTTCTCACATTCACAGCCGATATTTCGTTTGGCTGTCACATGACTCTTCGAACGGCTAAAATGTTTTGTGGCAGGCGATAATCTTCGCCAGGGTGGACACACTGGGCGAATGACTCGCCGACGATAAAAATTCGGGCGAAAAATATCAAACACGTTTGATATCGGCGAACTGATTTGGGCGAATCTTGAGCGACGTTCGCCGAGGCGGACACACCGATATTCGGCGGCGAATGGTTCGCCCGAACGATTCGCCCTAAATATTCGCCTAGTGTGTCCACCGCATTACAAAGACCACAACGATCATACTACAACGACGCAGCTATCTCATCGGACGCGATTTGGTGGTCACAGAAAGGTCGAAGCCCCGGTGTGACTTTGGTATGAGGCTACCTTGCATTTTTAATTGATGATTGATGAGAGTCGGCCGTGGCACAAACCCTGCACATCTATACTGACGTCGTTAAGAAACGATACAATTTAAACAATAGTCACTCTTGTTTCCAACCCCATGTTTGTCGTTGTTTCACTGTCCATCAAAGATCTCCGTCATGCTAAAACAACGATCTCCTGAACACATTTTTAGTTTTTCTTCGACTGTATTTCAAAGTTTTGGAATCGTTTCCTTTGGATATGAGTTCAGAACCAATGGTTTTAGAGGAGTTTGCTTTGCTTCAGTAATCCTGTCAGAAAACGAATGACATAGTTCTGAATCTAGATATGGGAAATACTATTCTTATATGGGATGGGCACATCTGGAAACCTTCCACGAGATAAGACGGCAAACACTTTAGTACGGCTGTCTATCGAAAGGAAAACGCAATGCAGTCCAGTATTTTTAAATGGCTCGTGATTTCGTGTGAGTATCAGTGTCGTTTATCTTTTAGTCGTATTAAAGAACATGGTAGTTATAAACAGTGGGTCGTCTGACATACATGTGGAGCAATGTGCTAAATTAAGAAAATAAAAGTATACACAAGTAATGTTTCTCACTTCAAATGTTCTTTAGTTAAAGGTTCTATAGTTTACCTACAAGTAACACTATGCGATAAAACCAGTTTTGAAAAATCGGGAAGTAAAGCCATCCAGTTTCAAACATATATTTTGCAAATATACTGATGGTAAAAATTGAAGCAACATCAAATTTGATTGAGATATTTCAGTAACGTTTCAATATTTAAACATCACAAAATTACTGTTGAAATGAACAATGATGTATCGACTTCTGGACCATCATGAAGCGCACCTGCAACACATTGCCAGTGCATGTCACGTGATTAATTTAATGCACCGTCTAACCGTGATGGGGCGTGTTTACTTATCGACATTTTCATTGCTAATGGCTGGAAACCATCTTTCTGAAGATCCTGAATTTAATGAAGGAACAATTAGAAATCATTAGAAATAATATAATTCGAGGTGTTATTTTCAGAAGTAAGGCTAAATGGTATGAAGATGGTGAAAAAAATACGGAATACTTTTTAAATCTTGAAAAAAGAAATTACATAAACAAAAATATGAGAGAAATTATTAATGATAAAAATGAAACAATAACAAATATGTCCGACATTTTAACTGAAAGTTCATCATACTACAAAAAACTATATACTAGCAATCACGATGTCGACTGGCACAGGCACATAGATGAGTTTACAAATATTGACATTAAGTTAACTGAAAGTAAAATCCAACATTGTGAAGGTCCAATATCGGTTGAGGAATGTGCTCAAACTCTGAAAAACATGAGCAATAGAAAAAGTCCTGGTTCTGATGGTTTTTCAGCAGAATTCTACAAATTGTTTTGGAAAGATATTGGAATTCTATTATGGAGATCAATACGATATGCATATGAAATTGGCAGTTTTTCAAATTTTCAATGTCAAGGTATTATTACATGTATCCCCAAAGACGGACGAGACCGACGATATCTGAAAAACTGGCGACCGATAAGCTTATTAAATGTTGATTATAAGATAGCATCTGGTGTAATTGCTTACCGAATTAAGCACGTATTGCCGGACATCATTAGCACAACTCAAACGGGCTTCCTGAAGAACCGTTTTATAGGAGAAAATACTAGAGTATTATATGATCTCATGAACTATTGTGAACTGTATGAAATTCCAGGACTTTTAGTAACAGTTGATTTTGAAAAAGCTTTTGGCATAATAGAATGGGAATTTATAACCCTACCCTTGTTGATTCTTCTCAGATAAAAGCTTCTTAGTTCGCATCATGTTATCAGGCATCGCCTGGAAATATACTGACGTCCAAAACAAAGTACACCACGATTTTGAGAGACTACTGAATAAATTCACAAATGCGTCGGATATACAAGAGATATATCCCTTCGAGACTTGGAAGGTTGATCAATGAAATGATGTCAATCAAATTACACTCACCGAAATCCAAGCATCCTTTTAATAAACTATGACATAAAGACCTAAGGGAAAATAATTGAAATCATTTGGTATACTTTCTTTTGGACGTCAGTAGATGTAAAGCAGTTCCAAAATATTTGATAAGAAACCGAGGAACAAACCTTCTGGGTCTGTGTAAACTTCGACTAGTTATAAATGGCCATGTCTCTGGATATCTTTACATAACAAAGACACTGTGGTTCTTCTTGTAGAAGTTGTATGAATTCCCAAATATACTTAACTCTATTTTAGCCTGAATGAGTGTACACAGTCTATGCAATGAAAGATGTCACCATTCACACGACACCAGAGCCATACAATGAAAGAAAGAACCGTATGACATCACACCGAAAGTAATTGCAGAAGTGTGTTTGCTCGTTGACCAAGATAGTAACTGTTTTCCCTTGATCGTTTTTTAAGTCGATAAGATAACACCACATTGATTACATGCAGAGACGAGTTCTAACATGATTGGTCTAGACGTTTACTTGCGTCTTGTCGTAATTGTTCAAAGGGTTGCATGAACGCCTAACAGACCGCGGGAAAAGGTGTGAATGTAAATATAGGAAAACGATCTACCGAAGTACAGCATGCAACGATGACTACACAAGTCGAATTTTTAATTACAGCTACAATTTAATTTTTAAAGGGGAGGAGGCTGGGACATTTTTCTCTTGCAAATTAGTATTCTTAATCTCATGCCATGAGGCATATTTTCTAAGCTAAATATTTTAATTTATTTTTATTGAGGGCAGGTTTGAGTTTTAATGTAATTCCAGGAATATAAAATGTGGTTAAAATGAGGATTTAAGGTTAATTGAAACA
>JAUELE010107119.1:0-14657 GCA_031471655.1 Diodora aspera
ATCATGTTGAAATTGTGAGCCATACAGACACAGAAAGACCAAACGAATCAAAAGTTACAAAGTGTATGTCGGAATTGGTTTATTTATTTTCTTATCTGCAAAGATACTGTATTAGACTGATTGCCAGCGGAATACTCAGTTTGGATGGCAGGCAGTTCCGCTATATTACGAGGCGATGTACACTGAAAACACCGTTATCATACAATAGGTCTTTATGAATTGTTATAATCACAACTGGTGTGTTATAAATTTGTGTTCGTGATGTGTGTTATACGTACACACATGTACAATACGTTCGACATGAAATTTTGATGTTCAATTCTCGAAATTGTAAACATAAATGCATTGAAAGAAACGAATGACACTTTTCGTAGTTTATGTCCAAGTTGGTTTATTTATTTTATTTTCAAATATCTGTCAGTTTATACATGTACATGTATGTGAATGGCGCGTTGACAGCCTGACTGTTGCGAGGATAAACGTTTATTTATATTTATGTTTTCGAGACTGGGGAACAAACTGTAACATTACGAAGCAACACAACAGCGACATTATTGTGACTATTCAGCATTCACTTGGGGTGGAGATGGTATGGACGAACAGCTGTAAGAGTTGAGATCATATTTTAATACAACGCAAAAATGTTGAAATTGGTAAAATTGGGAAAATGAAGATGAAGATGGTTATAACTTAGCCATGGTTAATATACATTGTTTATTGTAGCAAAACTCTCATTTTCTTCAACACAATCGGAGAACAGTTAATTTGCTTCTACAATTTCCCTTAAGGACAATGCTTTTCTTTCAGTATAATCATAAAACATCCAATCGGTTAACATTTTGACAAATTCTGAATTCAAATATTTGTATATGGAATTATTTGTACACGTAATTTGAGATCATATGAACTTGACCGTTCACGACAAAGGTGAGTCAAAATTGTGTCTGGGTTTCACTGACAGACGTTTAAGAGTGTGGGGACGACCTGGGGAACATCTGGCAGATGCTTACGTTGCAGAATATGACAGATATGGAGGTGGCTCAATGGTCGGGTGGAATCAGCCGGTAAAGCTGATATGTATGTTCTTGCAAACTGGCACCATTACCGGTGTTCCATACAGAGATGAGATACTGGATGGTTACGTCAGACCTTATGCAGGAGCCGTTGGAGATAAGTTCATCCTAATGGACAACAGCGCCCGTCAACATCGTACAAGAGGCGTGGAGCAGTATTTACAAAATGAAACAATCGAACGTTCCGCTCACCTAAGTCCCATTGAACACTGCTTCAAAAAGCCAAACATCAAACAGGAACTTGGAGCGGTACATATGGAGGATACAGCGTCTCAATGCCAACCTATGGTTTGAACTAGAGGTGTCCATACAGGTTACTGAGGCCATAATTGTGACATTGACGCCTCTTTTGCCAACCACACATGTCCTCAGATGTGGGCCCAAATGCTAATATGAATGTTCTGCACACAATCTTGGTCAGAAAGGATCCAAACAAGTGTTGGTCCAGACCAAACATTAAATACAGACCTCCGTCATATTTGTAACTAGTTTTGTTGTTAATGTCAGTTCATATCCTGAATAAACTACATGGTCCACAGCAAATGTTGAACAATATATATATTCATACGCTTATACGAGAGCGTCATATCAAAGTTCGGATTTGGGCAGTAATGTCGTGCAGAAATTTGTACCACTTTGAGATCGTAGATAGTATTGTTACTTTTGACAATCCGTCAAAGAATATATGTGAAACTAATTGAGCTGTACAAAACAGCAAACTACCAACACGTATCTGTTGTTTATCGCAACTTGTTAAACGTGCTGTTGTCTTGAACATGATTGCTTTGTTCTTCTCAAGATGAAAGTTGTTTCACATGTAAATGAGGTTTTGGGCATTTGTGTCCAGACCAGTGTCGTTATCTTGCACAACATGGATGCTGGGAGTCCAATGGTTATACTGGTGCACTCTACCACGAATACAATAGTTTGTGAGGATTGATAGAAGATCTTATAAGCATAAACGAAATTTAAGAGAACTGAATACATTCGTCAACAGACTATTAAAGTAAACATGAAAAACTCTTGGAGTTTTCGTTGGGCAAACATAACTATTTATAAATGTGGATAATGTTTAAATGAATGGAAAGTAATAACATGCAATAGAAGCATGCGACTGCATTCTTTCCTCAGCCCATGTAATCTATGACGTAACACTGTCCGCTTCTCAGTGTGGATTTGCACATTACTTTCAGTTGAGAAACATGTTTGTAATTCATTAGGACATAAAGCTGACTACTCTATTAACGACATACCACGATGAGCTGTTAGTACTCTAGGAATGAATAGTGATCATGTGTTAATGGTTCGTGCATATTTGAAGAAACTTTCATAGCAATAACAGTGAAACATGTCTAAGACTGAAGATGAAGAGCTACTAGAAATTTAGCCATTTTGAATAGTTCCAATGAGATTGATGTTGTTATTAACACTGCTTTGTTAAACATGTATTAACATTTAAAAAAAGACTGCTCACTTCAGAAAATTAGACACTGGCGAGCTTTGTCTTGCTGTACGTGGCTCTTGGTTTCAACTTCCAGAATAAAGAAGCAATATGAAACCAATATGTCACTAAACTTATCCCACAGACATCAAATGTAAGACAAACATAGATTCATATGCTTAGGCCAGTATAAATTAATTGTTAGATTCTCATCCTCGTCCGCCCCATTTCCCCCTCAAAAGTATAAACCTGTTCAACGTCTAGGTTTTCCTCGCAAGCAGCGCCCTTCCATTCAGCAGATAATCAAGGAACGTATGGTGCCCCGTTGCGAATGTCATTCTGAAACTGGAACCTGAAACCGAAACTAGAAACTATGTTGTGACCACATGAGTTGCAACACGGCAGTGCAAAATGGTTTAAATCATCCTGATTTTGTGCATTCTATTTGGTATAACGAAAAGTAGAAAATAAAAGCATCCCTCCCCACCCTGAAGGAAAAAGTGGAAGAGAATCTAACAAGTATTTTATACTGGCCTTATGTTTAAGCAAATACGGTTCAGTTTTGAAATAGTGTGATCAATGGCGTGAAAGTCATTCCGAAGATATCTGATTCTATGTACCAGTTGGCACAATAAACAAATGTAACTCATGTTCTCATAACAGTATAAACATATTCATAAAATAATATTCAGCTGACAAAAGCTATTTTAAACAACTAACAATAAAATAGTAATCAGATGACATAAGACATTTTAAACAAATAACAAATAAATCACATTCGCAGAACAGCATAAAGGTAATATAGTACTGTACGATTATATTCTTATTTATTTAAACGTCTTTGTTACTATTACGCGCTTGTGATTTGTTGCAGCTTACGTCACAGAATCGATGGTACAACACAGTAATGAAGAAACGTACACAACAGCGACGTCGGTGAATTAGGCTTATGTTATTCCATCACTCGAAAGTTCAGCACACTGGTTTCGACGAACAGCAGAAAAAAGGAACATCTAAATGAGCTTTGCTGTTTTGCATTATCTTCTTTAAATTGAACTTGCGTGCGAAAAGCTGTTTAAAAATATGTTTGCAGCAAACTAAGTGAAACATAATTATGTCTTCAGACATCATGTTTTTGTTTTGTGAACGAAATATGCAAATGTTTGTCCTGTCGCGCGAACTGGTTTTAACATACGCACATACCCCGCGCGCAACTGAAGTATAAAGAAAAAAAATCACCCACAGTAACAAGTATCCCTTAGCTATAATAATACATTTAAATTTATCACAAGTTGTTTACCATGGACATCAGTTGACATTCTCACAAAATATTCTCAGTCGGAATCGTGTAACGGTGCTGGGGTCTAATGCTCTATTGCACCCTTAATTATGGAGCTCATAGAACTGTCATAATGGCTCATTCTGTCTGATTAGTGGAACAGTTCACTGATGGCACCGCAGTGGGAGGTTAACAGAGAGGCTGCTAATGACAATGTAAGTGGTGTTCATGGATGATATTCATCATCATTCCGTTAATCTATACACAGGATGGTCTCTCATATAAATCAGGTTCTTTTATTTGTCAGGTACATCTAAAATGTAGCTGAAAAGACATCGTACTGGCATTGATTCATCAACCCCCCTTGCTATTTTGAATGTGTCACCATATAAGTGATCTGCAGGTTAAGATGAGCCATGAGATAGTCATGATTCGATGTGGGGTTGTCTGCAGTCATTGAATAGTGGTGCCTTTCGGAGAGTAGTTTGTGAATAGGTGCGAATAATGTATAACAGCATTCTCAACTTGCCTATATCACCTTATCAAAATAGTTTTTAATATGTCGAACCAAGGATATAAATTTACATGATTATTGAGTGTTAATCGAGATGAGTGCTGCTGAATAGAGAGCATTACGTAAAATCTATGTGTCTTTATAATACTGCACGGGCAACATTAACTTAACACATCAGTCGAATTCAGATTTAAAATATTTGATCTATTTTTAAAGAATCATCAGAATGTTCAATGACGGTAAATGTGCAAGTTATGAATAAGTTCCAGCTTCAGACTTGTTTGACAGACTCATAAATGGACTTCCGCTGAACATTACATCAATAAATCCAATAAATATTGCCGCAAGGGTTTGAGAATAAGTCATGAAGTTAATCGTTGTTTGATACTTTTTAAGTATGGTGATGATATATTTCAACATAACAGAAAACACTAGAAGGCCTGATTGTTTCATATTTCAGCCGTCCACAGACTACTGTCACTGTCTGTATTAAATACACCACACCAATGAGTAAATTTCAAGCAAGACTGGAACTATTCCTCTTTTCATAACACCATTAACTCAAGCCATGGAATCCATATCAATGAGTCTGTGAGCAATCACCTGGTGAGTGGTGGATATTGAAGTGTACAGAATACCTTATTATGATTATAAGAAAATTCAATACAGACTGTATTTAATATATGCACGTAGAATACATCAATATCATGTTTCTCCTTTCCACTTACTTAATATAGACATTTCAGCAAGATCCCACAGTATTCACAGATGATACACTAGGATCGTTTCATAAAACAAGCTTTTATATTAAACATGTGTGGATACAATAAAATACCAAGGAAACATGATTCATAAATGTAAAAAGGTGCGACAAATAAACTTAGTGGATGCTTTTAAACGTGTGCACTGTTTCTTAATTAGAAAAGGGTTTTTAATCATTTAGATATGTGAGCAGTCACAGTTACGAGATGTTAATGCTTGAGTTGATTACTTCAGGAGGAGTTGGGCTCTTCCAAACATATGAACACTGACAAGATAAATATATATTTGAGGTTTCCCAGTCAATACGTGTTAAGTATATGTACTCTGTGAGCTGTCTTTAAAGTGTATACATTTCTTATGTAGCATTACGCGACAAGCAAAAGTACTTTCCTGACACAGCATTCTGTTCATAATGAGGTACTTACTAAATAGTGATTCCACTGAATATGTGTATGTGTGTGTACACGTATGTGTCTATTTATGCATTTACATTTATTGAATTAATAGCAAAACACAATAAAAACGCTCAGAAAGCAATATATTGTTATCCAAAAGTACGGTTACAAGAACGAAAGAAAAGCTGAATCAAACATGACAATCATGCATTTTGAGTATATTTCCTTAAAGCAAGCCTGACATTATTTCCAAGTCATTACCGAAAATTCAGCGATGAAATGAACACGTCTATGCTATTTTGGAGACTTAAACATGACTTTAAGAAATGTGCTCTAAAGAGTTACTTGAAACATTGTAAGGTGAACTTGGAATGACCACTGATTTTTGTTACTACGACGAACGCTCAGTACTAGCGGATAATGTACTCGGATAATGTTCCAATTACGTTTGACGTGATTGAGAACTGTAAATCGTAATTGGTCTCCAGTAACAAGAAAGCGATAAATTGTAATTTCAGAATAAGTAAAATATATATATACTTCAATCTAACTTGATGTGTACACACACAGAACAAGGTATTTAATATGGAACTAGGAAAATTTATACTTGGTTTAATACAATAAGCAGTTCTTCATGAGGTAAATCGAGTCTGCTGGACTCTGTGTACATCAGTAAATGAGTGAGCTCCAGGTGATGTCTGGAAGATGGTTGTTCCTAATATTATGACGACTCTGATAGGAGAGTTGTTTGCATATATTGTTCTAACGGATAGTTGAAAAACATGGTTTGTAACTGACATAGTGTCCTGGAAGAATGCGAAAAATGTTATTTTGGAAATGGGACTATTAAGATACATGTACATATCTACATATTACACAACCTGGCAGTGTTGTTCTCAAACAGACTATGCTGATCAAGTGGGATTAATTCACTTGTATGTAAAGCAAATAAAGCAATGTTTGGAATAGAAATGTTACAAACTGAAATTCCAAATGCACCATTGTCTTCACTATCTAATGTATTTGATGTTCAAAGTAAATCTATGTTGGATCTCATGGCACAAGCTCTGCTGTAATAGGAGAATGTGGCCATGGTAGGTACGAGCTAGGTAGATTAGGTAGATTATCATTCCAAGTGTATCAAATACTGGTTGAAGTTTTTAACTATGTCGAACAATAGATACCCGAGACAGTGTTATTTACTACTTAACATTTGGATGAAGTTAATCGAACTACATGGGCTACTTATGATAAACAACTGTTATTGTCCTATACTTTGGGTTATATCTGGATTCCTCAAGATGTTGGTGACAGTATTTTGTCAAAGACGTAAAGATTGTAATTAACAAGACTGGTATAATGATGTATGTACATCTAGCAAACTACATTTACATAAGGAATTTAAATATCTGTCACATTGTAAAATATATCTATCCGATATTCATAACCGTAATTATAACCTTATGTTTATTGAGAACTGATGAGGTACCAATAGTGATTAATGTTGGAAGACAATGTAGTATTGAACGCCATAACAGATCATGTAAACTAGATAACATAAATGTTGTTGAGGCCGAATTTCATTTTCTTTTGGTATGTCCAACTTTATTATCTACGGCAAACACTTATCCCTAGATATTATATTCAGTATTCGACTTTCATCACACGCCACAATCTCATGGACAATGGGGAGTTCACATACACAACGTTGAATCCACAGAAACAACGTAGAGTTCACAGTCACACAATGAAGACCATACGAACAACATGGAGACCACCTACGCAATTAGGAAAGTACAAGCAAACATGACATGACGAATGAAACTTTCTGAAACACACTATTTTCTTAAACAGTCTATATACTGTATGGTTTGAAGGTGTGTCAGCAAAGATTAGATTTACAAAGTTGATAACGATTCAATGTCTCGAAAGATCTTTGGGTATTTCTGGGGCGTTCTTTGCCAGTAAGGCTCGTCAGATTTCGCCTATATTGATCCATACAGACAGTGGCACACACTGCTTTATTCCAAGACCACAAGGACCGGGAACCAGCACAAACCCCTTGTTTGACTGACGACAAAATACTACGGTTATGTATCTGACAAAATGCTTATTTTCATGATTATTGCATAAATATCAAATACAAAAATGAATACATACAATGTTACACTCATTGCCAGCAGAATACACAATTTGGATTGTAGGTGGCTCACACTAAGGACCCATTTAGAGGCAGTGTATACAGAAGACGCTGTTATCCTATAATATGCCTGATTTGAACTTGTTTCAGACACATTAATATGTGTTGTATGTTATCTGCGTTTAACATGGCTTTTTTAATTTCACTTCTTAAAATTATAAATATAAGAAGAAAATAGGAATAAAAAGTTCCGTTCCGTCAAAATTGGTTTATTTGTTCTGTTCTTCACAAAATTTGTCTTTAAGCTAAATATCTTCCAGCATTTGTCAGTGTGCGACTTTTTATATGAGGCCTTGGCAGCTTGACTGCTGTGAGAATAAATGTTCATCCAGATTTACGGGTTTCGACACAGGGGAACAATTTGTAGCAATCTGGAACAACAGAACATGGACAGAATGTTTTAAACTGTCGATGCAATGCCCAACAAAAAGTAGATATTTTGTGATTCATGTTTTGTTTTGCTTTTTGTGAATCTATATTAGTTATGACAACATGATATTGTTGTTTCCTATTAATTATTGTTAAGGTATCAGATTTGGAAAGTACTCATTCAGTCAGGGGAACCTGGAACATTTATATAATCCACAAGCTGTAGGGTCTATTCAGCCTTCACTCGGAGGAGAGATCGACAATCAGGTGAACAAGATAAACCCTGCAATTAATAGAAGCATAGATGTGACGTGTTGTTTATTAATTGTGGACTATGCCGAAATAAAAATGAATACTTAATTGCTTTCTGCCAAATATTAGTTGAGCTGGCGCAAAAGTCGTAATGTCGTCCGCTGGAAAGAACGGCGTACTCGGACAACCCTAGTTAATGTTGAGAGGTTCGGACGGTGCACGCGCGTGTGTTCATCAACCCCTACGTCCATTGTAGGCAAGTATGCTGAAGGACAAGATGAAAAACGAGTGATTATACAATTAATTAAAACAAGAAGTACACAGGGTCCCAATGCAACGCACACTCCGATATAATCACTCATATCTCAGCTTGGGAGTATTTAGTGAGATCACAGCGCAGACAAAATCTTATAACTTACATTTATCAATCAGTTTAACTTAATTATCTACATCCTCGAAATTCCACTAACGTATGCCCTAGATGTTCTCCTATTCACCATAGTCGTTTTGTGGGCATGAAAAGTCGAAATCTGCTAAATACAGACGATCAATGAAATATCGCACTCACGGCACAAGAAGTTACTCTTGATAAATTTAAACACATAACGTTTTACTTCGCCGAGTGTTAGGAGAGACGACCTTTATGATTGGACGCAAGCTTTTGCTGCAGAAACTTCACTGATTGGTCAAAACGACCGCCTCGAAACGACCGTCGTGAATAGGAGTGATTCCAGGGTATATGACGGACCGTAGTCATGTATGCCCTGGGTTTCGGGAATGACTTATTTGTAGTTTGGGTACAAAACCGCGTTTTAATGAAAAGATGGTCTAACATAATCGGGAATAAAACAGTTAATTTGCCTTTACATTACCCCTTCTAAGTCATGCTTACCTTTTATCAGAACGAGCACAGTTCAAATCGGGGAGCTACATGAAAAATTTGGAAGTTGTATATGAATATCTGCTCAAAACAAGAGAGACATTCAGAGACTTTCATATAGTTTAAAGGTGTTCGGTTTGGGCACTATTGTCTTGTTGACACGAGTATCAACTTTAACATCTTGTGACACTTGCCTTGATATTGCCACTTTTGACAACAATTATGTTTGTGAAACCAATCGGTATTAGCAAAATAGCAACACATTTATGTAGTTCTACTCTACTCTCTTAAGAAACATCTCCCATATCGGAATACATTTTTACAGTTTTCATCAATATGACCAACCCTCGTTATTGCTTTCCCGAGGTGAACAATACAAATGTTCTAAATACAAATTATGGTTTGGAACATATCTCCAGACTAATCATAGATGTTTGATGTTCAGTGGTAAAGACATCTGCACGGTGCCACGAATACAATGGGTAGTTATACTTAGTAGACAAGATTGCAAATGTACAAATTATGACAAAATCGTACTCGTTCGTCAACAGAATGTTGACGCAAACATAGGAAAACTTGAGTTTTTGTGAGCAAACACAGTTATTTGTAAATTTGGATCATGTTTAAATCATGAATGGAAAGATGTGGCTGTATTCCTTCCTCAACTCACATCATCTCAGTCGTGCCATTCTGAACGTTGATTTGCACATTACATATACTTTCAGGTAATAAATTGTGTGTAATTGTTTATGAAATAAAAGCTAGATGTTTCCATTACTACATAGCACCATGAGTCGTTAGTACTTCAGGAACGAATATTCTGATCATGAGTGAATGGTTCGTGCATATTTGAAGAAACTTACATAACAATAACAGTGAAACATGTCTGAGACTGGAGGTGAAGAGCTATTAGAAAAACAGCCATCTTGAATAGTTCCTATGAGATACATGTTGTTATGGAAATTTATGGAAACAATTGTTTTGTTCTGAAAATTGGAGACTGGCGAGACTTTTCATAGTGTAGGGGGTCACATTCTTGAATAAAAAAGCAATATAAACCAATGCCTAATCTCACTAAACGTACCCCCAAGGCGCAGGAGACATTTGTAAAATACAAATGCAGAAATCCAGTCTGAGAAAAACATAGATCCATATGCTTATGATCAGGAAAACACCATCCTTGGCAATCCAGTATTCAAAGAAATGTGATTTGATCGATGCAAAACGCAATTACCTGAAAGCCATTAACAAGTTATCTCAACGCTATATAATATACTTAACCGCAAAAGAAACGTCACCCTATTCAAATCTTGCTAATGTAGGTTTCATCTTAATTTCCAATAATTTTTCTCTTTTGATATCCTTGGTAGATCTGGTTTGAACCCAGTGGTTATTGACTTTCAGATCGCACTGTGGCGCCACCTGTCCTCACTTTCACTTGAAATTCTCTAACATTTGTCTGTCAATGATGATGATCAAACATGTCAAATTTGGAATCATTCCGTCAATTAGTGTGTTCTTTATATGTATTTGAATTATACTGATTATCAATATCCAAAAAGGAGCGACGTTTTTTTTGCGGTTCAGTATATAAGGCCCACCTTCGCCACAGACATGTAAGAAACACAAAAATGAACCAATAATCACATTCACACGACAATATATGGATATATTTACAAAATAATATGTGTCTGTGTATCTTTTTAGAAGAACCTGTGTAAGTCACACAATCGATTGAACAAAAGCACAGTAACGAAGAAACTTGTTTTCTATTTTCCATTATCCAAGATAACGGCATTTTACTTACGCAAAAAAAGATATTAGCCAACGATTGCGCGGATGTTATTTCACCACTGTAAAGTTCAGGACACTGGTTCGCACGAGCAGAAAAAAGGGACCAACGAAATAAGCTTTGAAAATTGTCCAAGACTTTACTGTTTTGCATTAGTTTCTTTAAATTGACTTCCAATGGAACAAAAACTGTTTACAAATATGTTTTCAGGAAAATAAGTCAGTTACCCTATATTGGGTATCGCCTTTTTATATTGTGGGCGAAATTTGTAAACGTTTGTTTTGTTAAGCAAATTGAATTCAACACACACATACGTTCACATAACTCAAGTTGCGAGTGAACATATCAGCCACACGCACAAAGATCACCAGGATAGTGAACATATTCAAATTTGTCAAAAGGTGATCAACAGGGACACAAATTACGTGCTCATCTGTTGACCAATTAATCAATATTTTCCTACAAAATTTTCTTTGGTGGTCTATGTTAATCGTACTGAGATGTTATGGTATTCTTCAAGAGCTAGTTGTAATGCATCCCTGATATCTATTGCATATTTAATTATGAACCTGTCATAATGGCTCATTCTCTCTGATTAGTTCGAAGGTGGCAGCGCAGTAGGAGGTTAACGGCGAGCCTGCTAATCACAATGTAGGTGGCTTTCATGGGCGATGTTCATCATCATTCCGTTAATCTATAAACAGTATGGTCTCTCATATAAAGAAAGTTCTTTCATTTGTCAATTAGGTTTAAAATGTAGCGGAAAAGACGCAGTACTAGCATTGATTCATCAGCTACCCAAGCTATTTTGAATATGTCTGCAAACTTTACTTCAGACACGTCACTGTAAGTGATCTGCAGGATTAGAGGTGAGACATATGTCATGATACGCCGTGGAGCCGTTTGCAGTTTGAATAGTGACACCCTGAGCAGGGTAGGTTGTAAACAGTTGAACAGAATGTATAACAACATTCACAACTTATCTCATAATTAAAATAAGTCAGAACCTGAGATATAAAGTCACATGATTATTGAGTGCCATTTGGTATGAGCGTTGCTGAATAGCAATCATTACGTAAAATCTATGTGTCTGATGTTTTACAGGAGCCCCATTAACTTGCCATCGGATGAATTTAGGTTCGCATATCTGATTATATTCGAACCAGTAACTTTCTCCAAAAGTGACAAAATGTTTTGATTGGTCAATGACGGCACGTTTGAATATTGTAAGCAAGTTGTAACTCGCTTTCTGAAACATAGATTAATGGGGTTTGTATGTCACAATAATCCAATACGTATTAGTACAACGGTTTGAGAATAAGTCATTAAACTAATAGATTTATGACACTGTATTAAGAATGGCTATGATAATTTTCACTTGAATACCACCGAAAACACTGGACGTGGCCCATATAATATTATGCCTACATGTATCTGTGTTACATACGTCAATGGGAAGATTTCAAGTATGACTGAATCCACATGTTCCCACAATATTCAAATAGCGGCAGATGATAAGCTAAGATCGTGTCATAAACACTATCTACATTTTTCACTTCATTTCAAACTACAACTTTACTGTAAACATGTTTGTTTAAAATCGGCCACAACCGATGTAAAAAGGCAAAACTAATAAACTTAGCAGGTGCCTTTTGAAGGTGTGGACTGTTTCTCAATTAGTCGGAAAAGCGTTTTAATCACTGAGATATGTGAGCAGTCAGGGATATGGGATGTTAATTATTCAGCGCATTACTTTAGGCGGAGTCGGCCTCTTCCAAACATATGAACACTGACATGTAACATATTTATTCACTGACAGACGGACTAAGGATTCCTAGTCAACATGTGTTACGTATTTGTACTTTGCAAAGCTGTTTTTAAAGTGCTCAATACATTGTTTATGCATTCTTAATGGATCGCAAAAGCACTTTTCGGACATAACATTCTTTTCATAATGAGGTGTTCTCTGAATACTAAATCTACGAACAGAATAAGAGGCTAGTCCGAGTTTCAAACGTAAATTCTGAGATCTGAGAGGAAGGGCGGAGAAATGTACTAACTGCGATTTAAAAGATGCAATGTCCGTCTCAGGGTCTCTACATTGACTGAATAGGGCCGGATCCAGGATTTGCGTAAAGTTAGGGCACAACATAGTTGATGAAAGATATCATTAGGGATGTCCAGGGGCATGCTTCCTTGCAAAATTTTGAAAAAATTAACATGCAAAATGGTGCATTCATAGCATATTTCACGAGTTTTCGTGACATGTTTTTGGTTGGTTTGCTGCTAACATAGCAGGGGGTGGGGTGGGGGAGGGGGCATGTCCCCTGTGCATGCTGAACATTTTGAATTATTGTTCATCCATGACGCATACACAGCAAGGCTAAATGATGGACGAATGGATTTACTTTACGATTCAGATGTTGGCCCATGGCAAGAAAACTTGACATGACATGCAGTGTTAATATGAGCATACAACATTCAAACGGTGCATACAAAAAGTGCACATGTAATATTTGTATTCTATAATAAAAGGTGGGAGTCATTTTACTGCTCTGTGGGGGTGGGTAAGTTATGATGCCTGGGTCATTTATGTATCGGGAATTAAGAGGTATGTTTTGGTAATTTAACATTTTATGGATGCATTTCCATATAAATGTTATGTTCTTTGTAAAATACTGGCAGTTTTTAAATATGGTTGTGCGTGAAAAATGTAGTATGTGTCTTGTCGCATGCACCTCTTCAATTACCAACTGAAGATTTGTATTTAAGTCTGTTTTCTGCCTAAGCAGATATAATATTATCTCTCTCTACGAAAAAAGGTTTCCAACAAAGCATAATTGCATATGCAGCGATACCAGTGACGACAAGTCTCCCCAAACTGATATCCTTGTATTTTGAAGAGTCATGTGAAATACTGAATGGTCAAAGACAAATGTAGAGCTATTTGGTGCCCAGAGATCTAGGCCGATATATTATTCCCTCAACACATCTCAGGAGGCAGAACGGGAAAACAGATTAACTAAGAGTCAAGGGAGAATAGATTACATGGATCATATTCATCTTCAGAGAGAATTCCCGAGACAAAGGGATTAACTATGGTCATATCCGCTTACCTACACAATTGTACAACATTGTATGTGTTAAGAGAATTGATCAATCATAAACTAAGGGACATATGCAAATGAGGATAATTTTACAAACTATGAAAATCGTTGTATTTATAACTGTATGTCATAATTTTATGGAGCATTACTCTGTAACCGTGCGAAGCAATTTCATGAAAATTGACCTATGCATTGGGTGTATGGTCTAGTTGTGCCTTTTGAGGGTCTGAAGTCCCCCACCCCCCAAATGTGGGCATGGCTGAGGGGTAAGTGGAAAATATGAGCATTTTGTTTTCGGAGCAGATCTCTGGAAGTATTGGGAACTTTTTCATAAAATGTGACACACATATTGGGTAAATAGTGTAGTTGTGCCTTTTGAGTGTCAGAAGTCCCCTGTCCCTCAAATGTGGGCGTGGCCAAGGGTTAATGGCGAATATAAGCATTTTTGTTTCCGGACAAGATCTCTGAAGATATTGGGAACTTTTTCATAAAACTTGACACACACATTCACATTGGATCAGTGTTTCCGGTGGTTTTCAAATCAGCCGGACAGAGTGACCGATAGGTTCTAAAAATACCGGTCATGCTAGAAT
>JAUELE010107230.1:0-14656 GCA_031471655.1 Diodora aspera
CCCCCCCCCCCCCCCCCCCCCCCCCCCCCCCCCCCCCCCCCCCCCCCCCCACAGGTCCCCTGTGCCCCCTGGATCCGGATCTGATGGCAACACCTGCCCTGCACATGATTCATCCTGACAGCCTGGTTTCGAATGCCTGGGACTCGGTCATCTATATCCCCCTCCATAATGACCTTTGACCTAAAACTTCTCACAGTGCTTCCCTTATATATGCGCCACCTATCACCACTGTGTGGGGTTTGCTTCAACTCTTTGACATTTGACCCTATGACCTTTGACATGACCCAGTTTCCCATTTTCATAAACATTTTACATGAGGCGTGTTCAGAGGTGTGTTCAAGAGAAGGCAAAGAAGGTGCCTCGGCCGTTGATCACTTCTATTAAACGAGGCACCAATCAGATCACTTCTATTATACGAGGTTTTTTGTTCAGCCATCATTTTTGGAACTCGCTGCTTGCAGGATATATGGGTTGCTATATAGATGACTCGGACAGGATGTTGGAAGCCGTGTGGGACACAAATGACATCATGGACGTTGATTGGTGCATAAAGCAGTGTGGCGAGGAAGGCTACGCTTATGCAGGACTTCAGGTAAATTGTCAAACGGAAATAATGACAAATAAAATACAATTCTAGATGAAGTATATGAAATATTTAAGGGTGAGGTCCTGGCATTATGGCTTGGAGAATTCCATTATTAACGCAGATAGGCGTATGGGCACCCTCGGAGTTTCGGGGTGGGGAGGAGGCAGTGGCCGCCTTGCCCTAAACATTATACCCGTCGAGGTAAAATGCCCCCCCCCCCTGGAAAAAACAAAGTGAGAGAAAACCCAAAAGACAACCCCACTGTTCACACCCCCGTTGCCTAATTCCTGGCACTGTTACCCGAATTCTGAGCATTTTTGCCCGAATATCCGGCGTTAAATCGGCACTGCCCCCCAGGTTTCCGGGTCTGCTCGTATCTTGTACATTTGCAGCTTTTTTCGAAATGTCAAAAGATTTAATCTTTTTTTTTAGGAATCTCGACACTGCTTTTGTGACAACAGCGTTAACTTTTGGAAATACTCGAAGACAAGTGCCAGGGAATGCAACATGCTTTGTGTGGGCAATAGGGATCAAAAATGTGGTGGTCTTTCACGCATGTCGCTCTTCTACCTGGGAGGAACGAACGGTAGGCAAAGCAAACACGAACATATCCCAGTTTCCCTCATCCACGAAATCCAGGGCATAATGACTTCGTCAACGTTCGTCATATACCCAGGAATCACTCCTATTCACGACGATCGTCTCGAAGTGGGCGTTTTGACTGATTGGTGAAGTTTCCATAGCGAGAGCCTGCGTCCAATCCTGTGGTTCATCTCTCCAAACACTGAAAAGACGTTATGTGTTTATATTTATCAACAGTTGCTTCTCGTGCAGTGAATGCGACATTTCATTGGTTGTCTATATTTAGCAGATTTGGACTTTCCATATACACAAAACGACCACATGTATGTTGAATAGGAGTACATGTACATCTTGGTTATTATACCCTGGATTTCGAGGATGTATTATTTAGTGCTCTCTTACTTTCGCATATAAACAATATTCTTGCCAATAACAATTAATTAAGGGCTGATATAACCTTAATGTGGCAATGACATGTGATACTGATCATCTGACGCAAATATAGAAACCCAACCACAGCAGATGTATCAAATGATCGCTATGTAATGGGAAATATCAGATGTAAGCACACAAACATATAAATCTAACATATTTGCGCTACCACCTTCTCCTTTCCGGTACAGTGTATAAACCCTGATGTAATAATTTAATGCATGTACTTACTTCGTAGTCATCAAGGTTCAAGTCATTTGTTATTTCAGTGGTTTCACCGTTAATTGTTTCCTTCAGTAGAAAAAGAAAAAATAATCTAAAACAAACAATCCAAAATTTCATGTGCCTCAATCAAATGTTTCTATACACCCTTTTCCGCTCCCAAACAGTCACTCTGAACAATTTGGCAACTTACGTACTATTTCATTGTGGAATATAAATTACATGTATACATAAAAATGGTATGCCAAAATCAAAGCGTTCACGTTAAATTAGACTAAAATTAATTAATGAAATAATTATTGTTACTTTTCTTGTATGTTCGAATTCCTTAAAGACACAGACTTCTTCAGTCCACACATTCATGAATGAATTATCTTTATTTCATTCATTATTAGCAACTATTAGCCTAGACTTGCTTAAGTAAGCCTGACATAGGACTCTATATAAATTCCACAATGATGGAGCAGGACTAAATTTAAAATTCATGCATTTGATTTTTAAAAATCCAGAAACAATATCCCTTGTTTTGAATATTAAAAGCGCCTCGCAACTAACAGGTCAACAGTGCAGTCACGTTGATATGATTACGAGCTGTTGGTGTGCATGCATTATTTCTAATTTGTAAAGTTATGCATGGCAACCTTTGCGTTTGGGTTAACCAGCAAGTTGCAATAAGAACTCTATTTCTGGATTACACAGTTTGAAAGCAAACGAGGAAGCTGTTGATAGTTTCTCTGTGCCAATGCATGTGGTGTGCAACAGCAGTATAAGGTGACGTCATGAGATATAGAGAATCTCCTCCGGGTGTCTTTGGACATCAAATATATCCAGACGAGTCGATAAAGAAGTAAAAGTCCTTGACTCCGGGTCAAGGGTGTAAACAGCCAATCAGAGGCTTCGATTTACAATCTCTCACATACGTTGACAGACCGAAAATCTCTCACGGGGTTCCCACCAACGGCAGTATAAGAAATACATGTAACACCTTCATACTTTGGTATTATAACAAACTGGAAAGGTCATCTGAAAATTATAATCTTCGTCTGTAAATACATGTAAGAATTGCTACTACAGTCGAGCAACTAGGATATGTTGAGTAAATTACCTCTTCCAAGTGTACAACACGGCGATATCTCGGATCGGACGCAGTTATCATCGTGGGACATTTGTTGATCGAGGCTTCCGCCTCTTCTCTATTTGTTCCGTTTCTGAGTCATACATGTTTGTTTTCTGGTTTCATAGTCTAACGTTTCCAGATGGTCAGGTATTATGATAAAACCGGTTGTCTGCTGTATCTTGAACACATTTCAATACCTTCAAACTGTAATGGTTGAAATAATGACCGCCGCACACGGCGGTAGTCGATATAACTTGCGAGCGCTGTGCGCGAGCAGATTGCATCGACTATCGCCAAGCGCTAGGTTATTATTTACCAAAATATTATTGTTTTATTGCCGAAGACAAGCGCGATTGTATTTCGAAAGTAGTGCACGCGTAAGCGCAATCGCAGTGAAGAATTGACGACCTGTATAACATAGTTGGTCTCGTTTATACAGCCGCATGAGTATCATTATTACAGATAATCAAAGTTCCAGCGGAAATGATAACTGCGCATGACGAGCGGAAGTGTACTGCTATCGTGTCTGTTTACAGTGCAAACCGAAACGAGCGTGAAACAAGACGTTCGATTTAGGTTTTCGTATGTGCTAGCGTATTTTAATTTAATTTTTAGACTATGTCGGCGATTTTATAAAAGCGCGCTGGCGAGATCCCTGTAAAGGTAGACATTGAGATATATTTTGTTATCTGAGCTTATGCGCCACCTGGCGCATTAGTTGATCACTGTTATGAGCCATTTAATTTTTTTATGCGCCGACGGCGCATGGCCTTCCCAATCCCTGCTTGCACAACACTGATATTAATTTCTGCTGCAAGGTCCGCATCAAGGGAGACAACAGTTCCAACAAAAGATTGATAGAAAGAAAAGTTTAAATCCCCATTTTAGTCACCTTGTACAATAAATATTGGGTTACTGGAGCCTTAACTTATTTATGTGACACTACATCACTCCCCAAAAGCCCTAAGGGGTGGCAAATACTATACCCAGTATCTGGATCTACCTACAGCTATTCCCCATCCAGGATCGTCGATGATGCAGAACTCCTCTTCATCGCTGAGCTTCTCGGTGTGATCAGAGAGAGTGCTGCTGGTGACAGACTCCGCGCTATTGGAGATGACGATCTGTCTCAATCCAGCTGGAGGCACATGTCCTTGACCTTGGCCGTGTGTATTTGGTACGAAAAACACCTGAGTTTTGTTGTCACCATCTCCTCTGTCCTGAGAATCTGCAAGTGACAAAATATGTAGGCTGCAGTTTTAAAGTGTGCTAATCTCATGAACACAAACTGTGACCATGCTTGACTTGAGGTGAGCTGAGGTTACAGGCACAATCCCACTCACAGTCCACAGTCCTGATATAATGTGATATATTGTTAAATGTATTTACCGGAGAGGCATTAATATAAGCCCTAGGCTTGTTTGCTGCTCCGGCCATGTAAATATGGAAATAAAATATGTTTTAACCATATAATGTGATGTGCATCTAGAATGCATAGAAACTGGGTGAAAATAGATTCAACATAGATTTCACTACTCTTTCAGATATACCGTTACTACATGGGTACAAATATCTGAACCTTGATGGGATTGAACTACAACCTTCCAGGCTGACAGACATACTACCACATACATAGAGAAAGAAAGCAGAATAAAAAGAGACTTATTTGAAAAGATCAGTTCTTATCATAGTTGTCTGAAGCATGGAGCATTATGAGAGTCCACCCCTCTCAAAACCTACAAGGTTGCTTTAAAATACATACATAACATGCTGTGTTGGTGCACTAGCTATGCAAGTGATACTGGTTTTTAAATACATACTTTCAGTTATCTTTCAGCTTCATTACAAGGTTGGCACTTAAGCCAACAACCGTTGAGGTTGACAGATCACAAAGCAGGTTAATTCCCATGATGGTATTCTACACCCAAATATACATACAGGAACCAGGAGAACCAATATTTTGTTGTAGGGTCAGTTGACAGATAGGTTAACTCCTGTGATGGTATTCTACACCCAAGTGTACATACAGGAACCAGAAGAACCAGTGTTTTGTTGTCTTTCAGGCATAACACAACACGCTGTACAATGTGCACACAGAAAGAGATGGCAGTTCCAAAAGAGATCACTGCTACATGAAGAAGTGATGATTCCCATGTGAGAATCACTTCAGAACTAGTCTAACCTGTACTGGATGTCGAGCTCTCCGACTCCTGCATGGCATCCTCCATCAGAGTGTGCACCTGCTCCAGTCGAGACTCCGACATCAGACTGCTTGTGTCCGACACACTCTCCGGACCTGGTGATGATTCCTGGGACTAGAGACAAACATGTATACTTTATTAGATATTACAGCAAAATACAAAAGGCAGGAAACAGACATTCCTGTTCTTATGAATTTGTTTTACAACAATATTCTGACAATACTGGCATATTGATCACGTGCCCCTTACACAAACAAGGATTTCTTGGCTTCGAAAACAAAACACGGCTTTAGGTCTGTGACTGTCTACAATACTGACAATCAGTTTTATGAGTGAGTGAGTGAGTGAAATAGATTTTTACATTGCAGGGGGCAATATTTCAGCCATAGCGCAATGTGATGGGCAAGAGGCACATCAAGAAAAGGGACAACACAGGATCGATAGTGGGAAAGAGAAAGTAAAAGATCCTCATTTTAGACAGCTCTTACGGCAAGCATGAGGATACTGAAGTCCTATTCTTTCGGGTGTTAGAGCAACACCACCGGGAACCCCACAGGGTTTTTTTTGAGTGAAGGAACAAAAATGCCAGAATGAATAAGAATGTAAATAACTGAAGGAATAAGTGAGTAAAGTAGTAAGTGAACAAATGAAGGAATTGTTGAGAACAAATGTAAGCAAGTGAAGGAATGAGTCAATGAGTGAGTGACTTTCAGCACCATCCATAAGAAGTATAAAATGATTTCAGACCAAGGGAACCTATTGATCTGGTGAGTGAACTTCATCAAACTGATTCTAGCAGGTCTAACCTTCTGTTCTAGGCATGACAATAGCAGCCGACAAGTTCCACATTACTCAATGTCACAAAGTGAGTAAGAGGAGTGAATGAGTAGTCTTCAGAAACTTTTTAGTCTGTAATGAGTATGAGGAGAGACAAGACTAAGGGAATCTGTTGAGCTAATTACGATCTATTACAAATCATGAACTTGAAGTTGGATATGTGTTCCAGAGCATGTTATAGGTCTAACTATGGATTATTAAAACCTATGCTTTATTAAATAAAGTTGTACTACCTTTCCTTCAAGCAATGCAGACCATAAACGCTTCTAGAGTATGATCCGAGTAGATTTGTTTTTTCCCAGGTTTACGAAATGTTCAAGATTCAGTCAGAAGGTTTGAATGCATTTATATTTGCCTTTATGACCTGGCAGTGCTAATCTCTGATCGATGTCTTTGACAAGGTGAAAAGGTAACATGTCTTATGTGTTAGTGGATGACTCATGATATGTACACATTTTAACGTTCATATTTATCATTCCCAATCTTTTTTTTCCAAAAAGAAAAACATTGAATTTGACCATGTATCCAACTTAAAGGCAAATACATTAGTTTCCAAACTCCTAAATTCTCAAATAAATATATTTGTCAATTTTCTAATTCAACAAAACACAAGTACTTGGACATACAGGTTTCTTTGGTGTAAAAGCCATCTCTTCCTTCACATCTCCGGCCGGTAGCAGATCTCCATCATCAGCGAAGTATCGGATTAGCTCAGTCAGGGCTTTGCAAGAGTCGGCACACGTGCGAATATTCAGACGATTTGTTGAGATCCTCAAGTCTGTCTTTGGAAATTTCTGCAGAAATTTGAAATCATTTAATTCTTAAATCATAGAGGATTTTCTGAACATAAACATCCCCTTGTATAATTTATTAACTGTGAAAGTAAATTTTAATGAATTGGTAAAACATTGACAGGAATACATGACTGCATATTATTTGCTGCAATTTTCACAATTTACAAGCATTTCTAAAAGACTGGAAGAGTTGAGACAACTTGCAACCTGGAGCCAAAGGATTGGCGCACAATACAGAAAGCTGCTATATAAAGGATGAAAACAAAAGTATTGAGTACTAAGTACAAAGTTGATTTGAGTTAAAATGATGTCTTAAGTTGCATGAGCAATATTTCAGCCATAACGCGACATGATGACATTGTGCAAGGTCCAAGGGAAAAGATATTTCATAAAAGAGATAGGTAGAAGAACAGGGTGAGCAAAATATCCATATTTTGATCACCTTGTACAAGCATTGGGTTACTGGGGCCATATTCTTCCCAATTTGCAAGTGACACAACATCACTTCCCAAAAGCTCCATGGGGGAACTAACTAGTAAATTTTTACCTGCAAGATGTCACAGAAAACCTCACAAGCATTAAGATCAGTAAGTCAAAGAATCTTAACAAATTGGATCCTCTCTTTTTAAAAATCATGCACCCAACATAGGCCTGTAATATTTTAAATTGTCACCACTAACCTGATCTTTGCCATCACTGGTCCTCAGAGACAACTCAAATCTCTCCAGGTCAGCAACACATACATAATCTGTCAAGGACAAATATTACTCCATCATTTTCATGCAGGTTATCCATCCAGCTTTATCCAAAACAACATGTCTTTGAAGAAAAGCTGTCTGGGCATGAATGACTTTGAGGTGAGTTCAGTTTTACATTGCAGACACAATGAACATCATGAAGCACAAGGTGCAAACTGGGGGAAAAACAGTTCAAAACAGAGACTAACAAAACAGAAAGTGACTCCAAACGATCCACATTTCAGTCGTCTTGCATGACAAGAATTGAGTTAATCATACTTAATGGGGCCCTATTCTTTCTAAGTGACCTACTTTCACACCCTAGAAGCTCAACCTTGAGTCTGGACTTTATGTAACTTTCAGCAATGTTTCATGTTTTATCACTATCAGACCATCCATATTAATTATAAACACTGCTCCATTTCTGAACGAGAGCAGGATTTGAACCCATAAGCAATGAGACAAAACGGGAAGAGACAGTAACTAGCATGCTATATTGTACCTAGTTTGTAGATAGCCAAAATACATATCAGTACCAAAATGCTCATAATTTGGGGTTAGACACATCTCAGAGATACATCATAGTATCTTCTCTGGGCTCAAAGTGTCATGTAATTGCTTGACCACACTTCTAATTTTACAAATCATACTTAATCTTATCCTTCCCCGATAGCCATGGTAGGACAGAATAATATGGCTACCTACCCCTTTTGAGATTGGCTTCCATATAGTCTTTATCTGACAGAAACAGGGCTGCATCATCCAGGTGAAACCTGAAGGAAAATAGGACCAGTGGTGAGAACATGTTTGCCACATAAGTGAAGTTAACTGGGGCACAAAAGTGTAGGTGAAGACACAGCACCAAGAAAATACTCCCATGATCAACACAGAAATAACAAAACAAGCCAATCTAATTTGGGGGTTTGACATTTAGACAGAGCTAAGTTCCAGCTTAAACATGGCAAGGACAATCTCCCAACCATAATTAAAGGTGCTGTTTGTGATGCACTAAGGTTTTATTTAAGATGTTTCACGTTGCAAGGGCAATATTTCAGTCATAACTCAACATGATATGCTAGGTGAACACCTAGGGACAAAAATAGTTCATAAAGACATCAACAGAAAAATGACAGCAAAAGATTTAATTTTAGCCACCTTGTACGACAAGCATTGGGCTACTGGAGCCCTATCCTTTCTAAGTGGCACCACATCACTCCCTGTAAGTCTCTCAGAGCCACAGAAAGTTAGGACACAGTGGTGAAGGGGACAGCTCAAGAAGAGATGGATAGATAGAGAAATGTAAACAGATCTCTATAATTTACATGCAACAAGTATGAAGTTACTGGGACCTTATTCCTCCCACGTGACCTTGTATCAGGCATCTCTTAGCACACAGACAATACATTACCTAAGAAGAGTAGTGGGAGAATAGGCTACAATATTGCTGGATATACTGAAGGTTTCTGCTGTTAGCATCGCTCTCTGGGCTAGGTAGACTGGCCTGAAAACAGAAACACATTCAAGCCTTTATAGCCATGATTAATTAATGTAACACACTGTAATCATTCTGCTTTTCATGAAAATGACTATACATTCAATTTATTGCTATTTATAATTGCACAAAAATACATGCAATAATAATGAATAAATTGTTGAAAACTGTTTATTTTACCTACTGACCATTTCTTACCAATAAAACAAACTTGATAACATGTTTCAGGTATAGGTATTTGGATTACATTCATGCTTAAAATTGAATGGAAGCAGGTCTTTTCTTTCTTTACCCAAATTTTCAGAGTTGCAAGTCAAAGGAGTATAATTTATAGCATTCAGAGAATTATTATGTTCTTAGTGTTTGCCACTCAAAGCAATAAGTGAAGAAATATCAGCATCTTGTAACCTCTGGTATGCTAATCCCAGGTAGATCTGGGTCAGCTAAGCCAAGCACATGCAAATGACAATCAGGTACACTTTACTTTGAACAGTAAACATCTCATCTCAATAGAAATTCAAAGCAAGAATAGTTTATCTCGCAGTCACAAGCCTTTCAGTAGATTGTGCTGCATGTGCAGAAAATCTCAGAGCTGAACAAGATCACACATGGAGGGAATTTGTAGAGTGCAAAGTTTTGATATCAAATTATTTTTGGTTGGTTAAAAGATAAAAGGGTCAGAGTCGGAATTCATATAATATACCTACTCCATGAGCGACCAAACCAAGTCATCAATGAACAGAATTACTGGAGTGGGGTGAGTTTTATCATGGATATTGTAACATTTCCAGTATATTTGAAGTTGTATTACCACATTGAGAGCAGTCCATCTCTCAGATAAATTAAAGTGACACCTGAGTCATTGCTAGCAAACATTAGTATAGCTGTCAAAAAAGTTTGAGTTTGTTTGTTGTGGCTTTCAGCAAAACCAAATCATTAAATTAAATAACTAAAAAGATTCATTACCTTGAATGAAAGCCTTACCACAAAGCTTATCTTTAACACATCAATATTGAAACATTCATAAAATCTAACACAACAGACTCTAACATTTCCTTATAATACAAATCTGAGAGATACTAACTTCATACTGATCAAATAGGTCTGAGATAAAATTTGAGAGAGACTAAATGATTTAGTTTTATTATATCACAAAAGATTTGTAGTACATCAGCAAGGAAGTATGGCAGGGAAAGTCTGGGAAAGTGCAACTATCAATAATAGGAGGTAAAACAAAAATCTGTTACTGATCGTACATCTCTTTATCTGGACCAGGCCTGTATACAGCAGATAATCAGAGTCTCGTGTATGAGTATGTATTCATGAACATTTCTTGAGATTCACCAGAATCAAAGTAAAATAGATAAATTAAATATACAAACAGTAACTTTTGATTTACATTCAAATGTTGCAACAGAAAGATATGATGCTAGTGCTAAAACTGATACTGAAACCAGTTGATCTTTAAAGTATTTACAATAGCAGAGCTGCCAACCTGTACGCCTTTTGGTGTATTGTATGTCATCAAATACGCCAATACCGCTATTATTTTTTAAGTGAGAAGGTTTGAATTGTCATATTTTGTGAAAAATACGCGTTTTCATGGCAAAATATTCTTCTTTAAACCACTCTGTACTCTGTTTTACAAAGACAGGATGGCAGCTCTGCAATAGCTTGTGCGCCAATGATACCAAACACAATGTAAGTGAGTTCCCTATTAAAGTGGATGAAATTAATCACATTAATTACCTGTAATCTACAGAGCAGCTCCATAAATGAACGTGAAGCTCTGTGACTATCTTAGGCTCTGTGTAGCCCAGGATTGGGTAGTCCTTGACATCCAGGAAGTCAAGACACTGTTGAAGAACAAGCATACATTACGTTACGATATGATTTCATAATCTGTTTATGTATTCTAACAATATGTTTAATTGAGTGAGAGAGTGATTTTAGATTTTACATATTTTTTTTGGCAATCTTTCAGCCATATCACCACAGTGTCACCAACATTTGGTCGGTGAGGTTCCAATCTCTAGGTTGAAAGAGAGGTACCTGGGTGAGATGTGAACCATGATTGCCGAGGCTGGCAGATCACTGAGCCGACATGCTAACCACCGCATCATCCCGCACACCTTATGTTTCATGGAAGCAACAACTGTGACAATGAAGTTGCTTACAGAGGCAACTACATAACAGTCACAAACTTCTTCCCTCACTGATTTTCTTCCTTTTTTCTGTCTTATTCTTATTTTCAGATTAATGTTAACTTAAATGTATTACAATGTGTCAGCATTTTAGTTTCACTCAAAGCACATTGAATCACCTGAGCTGGGTTGATGTTTTACTTAACAAGAGCATCTACATAGTCAAGATGCAACATAAAGTGCATGTTGACAACTGAGAAGAACAGCAAAGGAGATCCACAGCAAAAGAACAAGAAGCTCCAAATGTTTTCAGAGCCGTTTATGACAAGTATGGGGTTACTGGGGTCTATTCTTCTCCGACAGTGTACACTAAGGTATTCCTACATCAGAGCAGGGACCAAGAAATGGTATTGCCTGTTGTCCATGTACAGTGTGAGTAATAAACTGAAATGCCATGTTTACTTGCCCTTGGGCAAGTGTCTGTCTAGATTATTTTCCGACCCCTGTCAGATTCAGGTAACAGGCATGAGAATAAAATGTTATACTGGTATATTGTGGTTGTATTCTCTCTGTAACAGTACAATCTCCAGAAGCACTATGTGATGCACTGCATTATATTCAGGCAACAGGAATAAAAACAAGTTTTCCGTGCTACACCAGGAGGATCGTCACTTACCTGAGAAATCCATGTCTCCCCAGAGGGTACAATCTTATGTCGCAGCGTTCCACCTCTTATACCAATAGATACAACAAAGTCCTGTCAAAGATAAAATGCAAGTTACTTGCTTAGATTACAAACTATACAAACATTGTCAATATTATTAATACTTGATGCTATGTTCATATGATGTAAAATGTCACCACGGTATAAGAAACATTGATCACTGCACAATCTGTGCATCCCATGTTCTAGCAGTGGCTGATTCCTACAATTATTCCATGCATACTACCATGTGAATTATCACTTAAATCTTAGATATGTGCATCTTCCAACTGTACAAGACAGGGATTACACTTGATTATCATTTGAGAAATTTTGAAAACAAACTTTCTGGAGGCATGCCACTGATACTGCAGCAAGTCATAAGTCACAATTAATGTTTAATGTCTGTTAGCTGAACAGAACGTGTGTGAAACAAGGACAAATTATCTGCGTCAGTGGCATTTAGTAGCATTTCATTGAATAATAACAAAAAAGAAGTGTAATCCATGAGCAATTATGTTGTTTAAGGACAAATTACTTACTACCTACATGCAACAAGTTGTGATTGCATGCAGTATGAATAGGCAATAACGCCTTGTGCCAGTTTTACAACTTTTTTTAACAGCCATAAATTATTGTTAACTTTATCATAAAAAATAGTTCTATGTAACTTAATGTATGCACTCTAATGCAATGTTTGGGGCAAATAACATCCAACATAAAGTATCATTACAATCAAAATGCAAGACGTGCTCATCCAATGCGAATAAAAGTTTGTCACAAAATATTGAAAACCTTATAACCGTGTCAAGCTAGCAAGTTATCTGTCTATAATATTTATCAAATCCATATTTTTCTGTATCACATATTACTAATATTACTGCAGCAAACACAAGGATTTCTAACTGTAGGCTTTTATAAAAATACAGTTTCAATTTTCTTCTAGCCAAATCTTTTTTCTTATCTCAAGCCAGATTTTCAAGCTAAATTCAAAGTGCAGCAAATCCAAGGAAAGCAGTGGGTAAAGAATAGCTTGGAAACACACCAGGAGCAAGATAGGATTAAGAAAGTGACCAGATGCAAGGAGACATCCAGAAAAGCAGTGCCCAGGTGAAGACCCCTTACAGTGCTTCCCATTCTCCTGCCACCTAAACAGCCTGTCCCAAACTATATGTCTGCCAAACTCAGGTTCATAATATCCTAAAATTGCAAACAAAAAAAGGAAAAAAGTGGCACATATGAGTAGAAGCCTGAATGTTTAAATATGAAACAGAAACTATGACTGTTCTTTTAAAAATTAATGGAATGACATAAATAAACTTTTAATAATCCCATGTCAAGTTCAGAATGAGTTTTGAGATTAAGCTGGAGATAAATCATCTCACCAATAAATCGTCAATTGATTATTACCAAAAAAATGAATTACTAGTAATGCAATATTGAGCTGTTTTACAAGCAGGTAGGTGCATGTAGTCTCATGGCTGGTAAGCTCACGCCTCAGAAAAATGAAATGAAACTCACTTTCATATTTTCTTTCTGAGAATGTAATAAACAATGACTCATTCAGTAAGTTAAATACAGCTTATCTGTTATGCTCTTTAAATTTCATGGATAAACTACTTTGCAACAGTCATTGCAATATACAACTGAAATTGACAACTGTAACTCAAATAAATGACTGAAATTGACTGCTGCAGCTGGCAAATACAACTGAAATTGACAGCTGCAACAGAAATATATACAGCTTCAATAGCCAGCTGCTGGAGCAATCTTTCATCTGAGATAGTGCGACCAAGAGGCAAGAAGGAGACAGTTAGCTCACACGAGACTGACATTAAGATAAGTGAAGCAATAGATCTACATTTTAGTCATATTGTATGACAAACAACAGGTCATATTGGCTCTATTCTTTCGAAGAGAAGTAACCATGGAGTGAAACAATAGTTTGCTAAAGCCAAATAAGTTAATAGTTTTGGAAATTTAGTTCTGTAGTTTGCTGCTATTGTCTTCCAGACCTAAAATACTTGCAGATTTTGTTGGCACCTTATCTATCCTAATTTTTGTTACGTTTTCAAGGTAAACAAACAGTTTACACAACAAGGATGAACCAAAACCTGTACAGATGTACCTTGATACTACTTCTATTGTTCTAACATGTTCAGCACAATACTATCTCCTGAAGAACATGCAACAAACAGTTTAACAGTGACAGAAATAAACCACACAATACATTCATATCACAGACTTGCATGACAGTAACATTAACATGACCAAATGAGATCAGTTCCTACCTTGGTGTTGTTGAGTGTGTCCAGCTTGATCTTCACTGCCAAGGTGACCATGTCAGGGGAGTCTGAGCCACGCCCCACACAGCTGGCAGAATGAGATGCCACGCCCCTTTCTGACTTGTAAATTCGAGGCTCCAAGTGTGCTGGGAGGGAATCACGTTTCAGAGGGTCCAGGTTTCCTGATGTCATCACACCACCCAAACAACCTGGTCAAAAACAGGGGCAGATAACTCATGATTTGTTTGCAAAGAGAGGAGCAGGGTTCGTACAGCTGAAGTACAATCAAATTTAATGAATTTTCCATGATTTTTCCATGATTTTCGGAACTTTTTCCAGGTGTAAATTTCAAGACCCAGCTTATTCCCATGATGCCCAAACGGAAGGATTTCCTACACACAAAGAACAATGCATGGGTATTGTCTTTTTTGTCCCGCCGAAACCACACGGCAAATTCTTCCATTTCAAGCCACCTGGCTTGAAAATATGTCTTGCCTACGCTAGCCATCAGGGCTCGAAAATTC
>JAUELE010107341.1:0-14655 GCA_031471655.1 Diodora aspera
TGTTGTCGTGCTTTGATGCCAAAACACTTTCATAAGATGCCGAATTGGAAAAAGGAAATACTTATTATGAGAGCTAAATGCAAATATTCTTCCTTCTTGGCTTGCACTATAGTAGCGCCATTTTAAATGTTTTGTTCAATCGAGAAAATATACTGATAATATTGGACACGTTATCATCAAAGATTTTCAACAGAACTGTTTGTACTGTACTCTTAACCTTTGTCATTAACTATTTGTAGTGACTCTTTTGAAGTTGCAATTACATTACTATGAAAAAACTAGCGCGACTTGAAGCCGTAGTGATCTCCCGCAGTTTCGTTATAACGCTGGCCTAATCAATATGGCATATAACAGTATCCAATTAGCGACGTGTTTACTGCACTGAGGTGGCCGCCAATACCAGGGCAAATACAAGCTTTAATTGCGCTGGTGGCCAGTGTTTGCCGCTCCACTTCTACCTAATCCCGTCAATGATAGCACAATACCAACTAGCAAATAATTCTAAACAGAAATCACTCAATATGCAGAGATCTTGTATCCTGTTATTTGACAATCAATAGTGAAATCTCTCTAATATTTCCACAATTGAAAACGATCTGTTTGTTGTGTATTTAGAAACCATATCCGCTCAGTTATATGCATCAACGAAATTCATAAATGGATGAATTATGCTTGAAGGTCACGTGATAGACCATTTTGGTGTCATCCAGTCACATGACGCTCACCTTGGTCCCTGATTGGCTGAGCTTCTATCGGTGCTGCCATCACATATGCCTGCTCACGTACCTACATATGACGCAGTCTGCCCATTAGCGACAAAACTGTTGATAAAATTCATGACAAGCCCTACGACTCAGGTTCAATCTTAAATTTCTCCTGTGTACTTTGCTGAGTACATCGATGAATTTTATTTGCACTGATGCTACTTTGATGTTTGACAATGAAAGTGAAAGTAAAGGGGCTGGAGTATGATTTCATAGGTATTTGAAGTCCGAAGAAAGGGATCTATTCTAGGAATGACATGTTTGGTTTGCAGAGCGCCGTGTATACACACACAACGTCAAATGATGACGGAGACGTATAACTAACGTAAAGTTAAACCGCATGTTCGATATAAGATCCTTTGAAAACAGGCAATTTAGGTGTGTTGTGTTTAACGCATATGTCGTGTTCAGAAAGGTCATTCTCGAATCACCAGCACAAGTAAATAAATGTTTAAGATTTGTACTACAGGCAAAACAGATAACATGTGAACTTGAATATAATGGCGTTAACACCCCAAAATGGCTTCACAGAATCAAACAAATATTTCCGGTGTTCAGTTTAACGACTACTACTAATAAGTGTATTTGTAACTCGGGTCACCATTCACCACGTAAATGTCAGAAGCATTGCTTTCAATTTCCTTCAAGAGCCTGGCGCCTTTTGCTGACATCGTCTTGCCTAGACTTGGTTATCTTGAGCTAGACTAGCTCAGGACTGCGCTTATCCTTGGCGGAGGATGAGGTGGGGGAGCTAGTTCAGTTGGCCACGGTCCACGTTTCTGAAGTCCTGGGTTCGAACCCCATCTGGGACAGGGTATCTTCTCTGGGAGCCAGTCTTGCTCCACGCACAGATTATCTGGTGCGATGTCCGATTATGATACCACCCTTGGTTCGTAAGTGCGAGCAGGTAGGGATCGGGATGGCACAGTGGTTAGCATATTGGCCTAGTAACTTGCATGCTCTGGCATGGTTCGAATCCCGCCCGATATGGTTGATATGGTGATATGGTTGAACATGTACCGCAAGCCACTTTTGTATGTTGGATAATAAAGTGTTATTATTATTATTATTTTTATTATTTAGATCAGAGTTCACAGCATTACTCCATCCAGCTCAGTACTTGTAATGTTGGCTTTCTTCCTGCAATGCACTGACCATGAGGTCGCCAATGCTGGAAAGAACACATATATTGAACTGAATAGAATCTCTTGGTCTCCTGGGTCCCGTGCAGGTAACCAGTTAATCAGGTGGACAGATGGTCAGGCGAACATCCCGGGCTACAGCTGAATTGCCGCACCAGGTGTTAAATCCGTTATGGATTTACTCATTACGGCGACTTGTACCGTGACCTCAATTGAAACACAAGGTGATCCGCCTGTGTTTCTCTCTGTTAATCAATAAAGAATAAATCGCCAACACAAGCAACAGTTTAGAGTTAAGTCTCAAGTCGCGGAGAAGGCCAGGTCGGTTTATTCGCCAAGTTATCCTTCTATATCCTTACTTTTATCCTCACGACTGGGACGCGTGTCTTAGCCAATACTCTAATTTATCCTGAAGATAGGGTATCAAACATGGAGGTAAAATATTAGAATAGGTGTCAGGCTTGTCTTAACGCAATCCAACCTGGATGATATATTGCGGCTTACTTCATGTTACGCAAGGCTCGACGCTTGTACAAAACTAGGACCGTTTAGACCAATGATCTCAACCTTACCTTATGATGCCCTAACTCCTCAGGACCAGTCTTAGTTTGGATAGCTGCGTGAGCATGGGGTCAAGTTTTCCTGTAGAGACAAATATGTAATCTTCTTTCTGTGAAATTCGTTTTCCCCCATTTCATAACGATGTCAGGTAGCAGACATGTTGTCTTTAGGCAGTTCATTCTGTGACGCTCGCTCAAGAAGAATAGGGCTCCAGTATCCCTATGCTGGATGTAGAACTAACTATGTCTGTTTTGCGTGTATTTATGGTGCTCTATTTGCCCAACTGTAGAGGAAAACCTCTTAGATATGATCATCTACAAATAAAATATCTTCTGAGAGACTGCCGCCCTGCACTGCGGTGTTATCTAGACTTGCTAAATTTTATTGCACAGGAGGCTGAATGTATGGTAAATATATTGTGGTACAGCCTTGGAGTAAGGCTAGTTCAACTGCTTTGTCTCCCTTTATGCTGCACAATTATCATAAATAAAATGTGCATGTGTTGCGTGAACAGTTTTCAAAATCATTATTTCAACTTGCCTTAAATGTTAAAATATAACATCCCAAGAATATTCTTTCTTGTGCATACACAAAAGGAGATACTTCGAAGTGCAAGTTACCCGAGGGAGTTTATATTTATAGGACAGCTGTTCCAAGAACCTTCGAAACAGTCTGGTAAGAAACGACTTCACGAACGATAACCTAAAAAAGCTTATTAATATGTCACCATCTTCTTCTCCAATTGATTTTACCTTAATATTTGCGTGAGCTAAATAACATCTGTTTGTAGATTGTATTTACTCCATCCGGACAGCGGCTTTCTGAATCATTAGCAATAAACAGACCAATTGTTGTAATGAGGAGCGGATTAGATCTTTGTGACGTCATAGGATTGTCTTAAGTTTGTCAATGAAACCAAAACTATTTTTTGTTAAATTCGAGATAAATACACATGTATTTGAATTCATTGAAAAATAACGATCAGCGAACTTAAAAGAGAACACGTGTGAAACGTGCGTTTTCCTTAGTTCGTAACCCTTTATCATTTGTAAAGGGCGGTAACCCACTGACTTCCGAATCCCTCTGCTGCCACCAGCGAGAAGATATAAAGAAATAATTGTGCCGTCGTTTGCAATGACGTCAAAGACATGGCGTTAATGTTTACTTTTCTATACCGCATTTGCCTCGTGTTTGGTTCTAACTCTAATGTTCCAACGTTTTCTCTCGCCTGCTTGGACTGGACTGGACTTTTTTTTATCTATAAATACGCAGACATCCTATTGGTTCATCTACAGACAATTTGTTACCCTACGACTTTCCGTTCATATCTACTTTTCACACGGTGTTTGGTTTGGCTACAAGCGATAGCGTTGCTGCTTCATTAACTTCGATAAGGACCAGGTAGATATCCTCACACTTCGTTCCACACGTATATGTGTTTCGATATAAAACACTACTTACACTTATGTTTACAACGACTGTAAGACCCGTTATTCTTAAGATCGGGAAGATTACTTTTGCGCATGTGTAGATCGTGGGCTACATCTTGCTGTCATAACCACGGCATTCTTTGACTACTTCCCTCTTAATTTAATGTTTGTGGCTGTCGAAATAAGTTGATTGATGAGAAAAGTGTAACATAGATGCTAGTCGAAAAATGTTATTCAGTTCTTGATATGGACAAAGTTGATACAATCCTAAGTGATAACCTAAATGATAGAGTGTATTACAATCCTATGTGATAACCTTAATGCCAAAGTGTATTAATTTAAGTCAGAAACATGTTTCTTAAAAATTCTAGCATGAAAGTTATTATTTGTTCAGTGTTTATGAGTAGACTATAATAAAAACTACTATTCCAAGTTTAACTCCGTGTCCAGTATCATACCAAATTGAAAATGTCCTCGCACCTTTCGTACTATTTAATCGAATGTCCCAACTGCATATCAATACGGTAGTCCCGAGGGAAAGGGCGATAACCTAATAACTATAACCAATCAAGTTAGTCTCTGTTATTACTACGGTAGCCCGGCGGAGTAATCTTGTAAATGAAACAGTACGTCGTGATGACGAAGACATTAAAGTCAAGCCAGTGTTTCCGGAATAATTTGTTTTGACAATTTACTTGGCCATCAATAGGGAGGTCAAAATGAGTCGAACCAATTCGCCTCTGGCCTTAGGCCAGTGAAATCAATGACGTCTAGTAGAAATCTCCTCGCGTCAGTAATGAAATCGGCCTTTTGTTCGGATATATGTTAGGTTGATATCTGTTCTGTCAAATAGTGTTTTTGCATGTATATTCACTAATAATATAACTCTAGACCACAAAACCAAAGAACACCTTAATCCAAGAAAACATGGAAATATTATGTAGAGACTAGTTCTGTTTCTTTTTAAAAACATGTTCGTTTAATAACTGGTAGAAAAAATGGCTTGTAGGCAAAATATTTGAAGGCTTTAGAAGTGTAGCAATTGCAAGTGTTTGACGAAACGGTCGGGTAATTTGGCATAACTGCTATAAGCTGGCCTTAGTGACTCATAATTACATGTAAATACCATTGCTTCGTAGGGGAGCTAACTAAAGGTCAACCACTTGAAGATCAAACAAAGATGGTTGACCAGAAAACGATAGCTAGCAACGGACGGCTTGTACATCTGGCAGCTGATATGGTTGTCTCAACTACAAGAAATTCAGAACAAATCCTTGAGCAGGAAGGACTATCGACTACTGAGAAATGTGTAGCAGTATATATTTCAGTTAATGTTGGAATGTAGACTAATAGACTTTGTGCACACCTTAAGGTCATCCAATTGCTCAAATGGAGAGAGAGAGAGAGAGCGAGAGAGAGAGAGAGAGAGAGGATACACGATTCATTCTATGGGAATAAATTTCGCTCCTAACCGTTCATTAGTCCCAGCAGAGAAGTTGAGAGAAGATGAGATTCGGCTTCCTAAGCCTTGACTTTGGTCTTGACAAAAGTGTAAACAGAAATTCCTGTCTCGGCCATCTGCTGAAGAAAGTGAGTGTCTTTACACTGTACATTAAACATGGCTGCCGGCGGTCGCTAAGATAACTCCCAGAACGATCTGTCCCGGTACCTGATCATCAACTGGGCCAGTCGGGATTCAAACCTAAAACCCTCACCTTGACTGGGTCGGCGCTTCCTCATCTAGCGAGCATTACCCTCAAGAGACATTTCATCCGATTCCAGAAGTCAGAAGGTGGCCACAGTGCGTAACCAAGGGTGTTCTTTGTAACGTCTTTGTACAGTTGGATCCCGATAACTATATTTTGGCAAGATGGCATTGTCAAGAGATAGAATTCTCGCCCGGAGAACAATCAAATGCCATTTCTCATGCTATAAAACCTTAAAACGACAGCTCGGCTGTTTGGAACGTGTAATTAAGGTTTTGCTCTTTAGTATCTGCCGAGGTAATACCCCACAACACGGTGTAGGTGAACCATCGCCCCGGCCACACGTTGGGGGAGATAAGGAAGACAGGTATCTAATTGTTGTACATGGAGCAACCTCACAGACAATCGCCGTGTTTATCGGGCCATACCACGCTTTCTAGCCTCACTCACGTCTCTCTAGAAATGCCAGAAATGACTGCTAGCTCAGTAAGTAACAATTGCACGAAGAACGCAGCCACTTGGCCCTATGAGATAAATAATTGGCGCGTTAAAATATCTTTCCATTGTTTTGTATATTTGTAAAATCTGTTCATCGTTTCTTGAAAGGCTTAAAGCAAGTCTAGAGGCTGCCAGGTGGGCCCATCTCAATACCTGCTGAAAGAACGAGCTGTAATAACACATGCTGTTTCGGAAGGAAGTGTAAATTGCTTAAACCTGTAATTGGGTTTTAAACGGCAGATCTTGTACTACACAACCTTGTCATATTGCAATTCAAGATAACAGATCGTTAAGTTAAACCAACCATAGGAACCACGCCACAGGCGGTTGCATATAAAAAACGTGTCCATTAAAGCACAGCATATGTAAAATGTTGTGATAGATCTAAGCATACATACTTGTGACAGCTAATACAAATATCTTTGGAATTCTTGGAGACAATAGGTAGTTCTCATTGGTTAAGCAGTAACAGTAAAATTGATTTCACCATCACGACTGGAGAGGGTTGTCCATTTGAACTGTGTAAACATTGGTCTATAAACCCATGGTGTGGTGTAGCACAGTACTGTACATATACTGTACCAGATGAAGAGTTGTTTGTTGAAACTCGGAGTACCACTTCTACTTACTGAACTTTCTGTTGATAAAGTATGCATAAAGGATAGTAACCGTAACGTTTCTGCGTTATGACTGGTGCATGCGGCCAGGAAGAATTGTGTGAAATAAGTGGGCAACTCTGCTGAATAAGGACGTCAGTAATCCTACGTGTGTTTTAACAAAATGGTGATTATGATACTAAGAATCAGTCTACTTCGGATTCGTCAAATTTAAAACGCAATATTATCAGTTTCTGTGTCATTAAGAAACGAAGGGTCTATAGAACACATTAATCTCAAGTAACCACGTCAGTGACGGATTTATGATAACAACAACTCGTCCATAGACGACATTGATCTCGGGCAAATAACCGTTTCAGTACGGCTGTTTTGATAATGCAAATCGATGGTCTTTAGAAGAAACTGATTCCCAAGAACGTCCGAATACGGTTGTTTTGATAATGAAAATCTAAGTGTCTTGATGATCTCAAATAACCACCTAGGTATGAATAACAGCAATCGAAGGGCCTTATGCATGAACACGCTGATCTGAAATAACCGTCTTAGTACGTTGTTATGATAACATCAATCGAAAGGTATTTTGCATGAACACGCTGACGTAAAATAACCGCCTTAGTACGGTTGTTATACTAATCGAAGGGTCTTATGCATGAACACGGTGCATGATGCTTGAATACGGCTGTTATGATAACAACAATCGAAAGGTCTTATACATGAACACACTGATCTTCAATAACTGTCTGAGTATGGTTGTTATGCCATGGTAACAACAATGGAAGCTCGGGGTCTTTAGAACAGATCTTCAATAACTGCCTGAGTACAGTTGTTATGCCATGGTAACAACAATGGAAGTGTCTTCAGACAGATCTTCAATAACTGCCTGAGTATGGTTGTTTGAATATTGAGCGAAGGGTCTTCAGAAGCAATGTTGATCTGAAATATCATCCAGAATTCGAGGTTTCACAGACGTTACCCCTGAAATCCAGTGGTACTGTAATGCACAGATTACGTTAAATGGTAACCGCTTTCACTTCGGAATCCTAATCTTTAATGCCCACCTACCACTTCTCACGTGCACTGGTACTGGGACGCACTGTACTTCCCCCGCCACGTGGGACTCGCTGCTGTTTATTCCTGCATTCTCTGCCTGCTCCGATCTTCCCTACCTCACGGCACGTGGTCCCCTTAAAGGGCGGAATGCGGGAATTACAAGACAATCTTTACCTATATTGTCATCAGGGAATTTCACCTGCTGTTCTGTTGGCAAGTTTGTCTACCTGTATTGGGTAAACAACACATAACCAGCGAAAATCCATCGGCGGTCTTCGGTTTTATAGAGTGCTTCCACGGATCCGTTCCTCGCGTCAGCAGAATGCAAGACAGCAAAAGAACTCTTCACCTTCTTCAATACTGAAGCTCTATTTATGAAACATACGTTGATTAAATTTGTCTAGAGTTTCTTCACGATGAAACATGACACTTTCTGTTTTAGAAATCATATTCTGAAACAAATGTTGTGTTTTGGCGGTACGTGCTTGCTGTTGCGAACATGACATTTTCAAGAACCATAACACTGACAGGTGGAAGACAGACAGGCTATACTAAACGATAACAGGCAAGCGATGCTTGTGTGGGTGGGTATGATGAAGTGGTTCATGGACTTGTACAGTTTATATGTGAAATTACAGTCAACATCCTGACCCATGGACAGAATGTGTCACCAATATCACTGTCGTAACTGAGAACTCAGAATTCAGAGGTCGTGTGTCATGAAGGTATCATGCAAAAGATACTCTTTAAACAGAAACGAAAATGTATTTAATTCTTATTACTGAGATCTTATGAAGAGCACTTTTGACTCCAAAGCCTCAGCGAACATTTTGTGAAAAGTCGGCCATGTACATTGACATTCTGCAGGTGTGGGTCTATACTGCACCGTTTCTTGCTTGATGCTTCATTAGTCGTGAAGAATGGTCAGTGTTAATCTTGCAAGATCTTTATTCTATACATAAATAACATGGGATCTACCCAAACTTTAAAGTTACAGAAACGGCAGCTGAAATACAGACACAGTTAAAAGTAAGACAGCTTGAAATACCATTTCCTCTCTCTGAACTGTTTGTGAACTGTTAAGATTTTCTTTTTGGTGCAGGGGTTTCTAGACCAATGGTCACGACCCGAAATGATCTTAAGGATATTGCTGAGTGTCCCTGGATGGAAAATGACACCACTGGGGTCACCAGGCCAAAAGAATTCTTTGTTCAGGGTCGCGGCTAGACTAACTATCAGTCTCTGAAATGTTATTATGTAATATTTAAATATGCTATTGTAAACTGTAATTTATTAAATAAAAGTCTAAAGCAGCCCAGCGATTATCTGAATTCCAATGAATTTGCCTTTACCTAGACTTGCTAACCTGAAGGGTAGTAGGTTGACATGATAATAAAACTAGTTATTCAGCGTCTGTGAGACAGACTAGGTCGCGACAAAAAGAGTCTGAAAAACATTGCATTGGTTTGAATAATGTGGGAGGGGGGGGGGGTGCAAGCTATATTTGAATAAAGATTTGACGTAGGTTTTAAAAAAATATACGTTTGTTACACCAGCAGTACTGGCAGAGTTACGAAAGTTATGATATCAAGAACACCTCACCATACATTCAACAGATGTGCTGCTTTAATGAAACAGATGAAAAACGTCAATCATTTTGTAGTCAATGCGGGATAATTTACAGGAGCAAAAAAGTCTCACTTGTTCCACTTGAGATGTGTGCATAAGGTCAGAAAACCACTCCAATTGAAGATGCTCTAATCGAATAAATTATCTTGTGTTAAGTAAACCTTTTATCGAATGCACTTATGAGTAATTTGCCAGTGGAATAAATGTCAACATCTAGCATAGTCAGTACAGTTCAGCAAGAGCACCCCTAGGTTGCATTCCGATAGTGATAAGTGTGACAAATGGTGTCAGCGAAAATGATCGTTTATCATTCTACATTTACTGTGAGGAAGCAAAACAGTTGGTACATTATATTCTTTGGTTTTGGCTCTTTGCTGATAAATTATAGCTGGAATAGGAAATCAGGAATTCTTTGGGACTAAATGTGTCCATTTGCACCAATGACTTACCCCTGCTGTGAGCAAATTGTAGGAGCTATTTTGAAAGAACATCTATTGGCCCGTGTCCATAGCTAATTTAGGGAAGTTGATAATATACGGATTGAAAGCCTGAAATTATACGTGAGTCAGACTATTCAGGAATAGCCTGTGTATAACAGGCAGGTTAACAGGAGATCGAGATGATATAGTCAGCATGTGGGACGCCTGTGGAATCCCCGAATGAATAAAAGTGTACTTCAAACGATCTCATTAGCTGCAGTTTAACTTCCAATCTTTCTTCCCCTCGTGTTCTGACACGTGGTTTGTGATCGTGTGTTGTAATGGCACACCTTTCAACTACTTGACTGATTCACGACAGCCTTGGGAAGAATCTCTGCTGCTCGTCTGGCAGCTGTGTACAGATGGTCTCAGACACGTGTATACAATGCGCTGTTTGTTTTGTCTGTGCGTGTGTGGACAAACGTATGTGTGGACTGTTGATTGGCTAGGCCAAGAGACTAACACACCAATTAACTAAATGTCAAAACCAATAGGTCAAGTGTGAGTATGCCCATGACGTCATACCTAATGATGTAATGCCCAGTGAAGGCACAGATAGCAATTAGTATTGCACAAACCGTGAGCATTTTGGTGTATAGAGAGGGGGTCTACTTTTCTTGAATTATGGTTGGATTCAAGTTATAACTTATATATGGTTATAAGTTGGATTCGTGTAACGTTATCTGAATCTGTGATAGTATTCGACATAATAGTAATTGTGACGTCCACATGGAATCAAATGTGGAGGTCTTTGAGCTTGGAACATCCAACATCGAATAAAGTTATCTTTGTGACTGTTTACGCTTTATTTGATATGGTATATCCCTATTGCATTGTTTGCTCTCTATTAAACGTACACTTTCAAGAATGCCATTCTGGATTAAACTCACTGTACGACCTTGACGTCGAAAATAGAACGATTTGCTTTTGCCAATAAAGTTATGACTGTAAATAATACTGCCACAGCTGTATTTTGAAATATGATTCATGTGAAGGGTATTGCCAATAAACAGGCTATGGACAATACACAACCATGCATCTAATGTTACCATTCAATCGCTCAAGCTTGATTAAATATGCGCATGCGTTGCGCCACGTGTTTCAGCAGCGATCACAAACCGTAGATTGTATTTGTTTCATCCTCACTTCAGACGCTGGAGGCAGTACACGTGGTAAACACGACAAGCACTTGTACTGGGCACAAGCCCAGCAGGATACAGATACAGAAACACTACATTTACAAACCATCCGATTGAAAGCTTTACATTTATAATACGAGATGACTTTGTGTGAGTGCAACAGTTGCAGTCCCTTCAGAGCCTTGAAATATTTTATTGCCCGTGTTTATGCGGAATTCTACAGCGTCTGTTGCTATATTTTATGTTTGTATTATCGGCTGTATTAATACAGCGATGTCCTCCAGGCAAACAGTGTTTCAGTGACACGACTTCATGCGTATCAGTTGCACATCGGAAAAAAAATCAACGTTAAGCGAGGGCATATATGTATCATCTGCATACATATCTAAATATATAGTGCTCCTTTTCACATTATGACATTTATTTTATGGAACTGAATATTGTTGTATGTTTTGTAATGGACCTTTTATGTTCGCCGGCAATGGCTCCAATATTTGTTCTACTGTAATACGATGACGAGAAGCAGGCGTTTCACGTTAAAGTAAACTTGGACGTGGTCGACATCATTTTAGAATTCAATATCGTATGCGCTCATAGAAATGATTGAAATTCACGTATGCACTTTTTAAAATGATTGAAATTCACGTATGCGCTTATAGAAATTATTGAAATTCACGTATGCGCTTATAGGAATTATTGAAATTCACGTATGCGCTTATAGAAATTATTGAAATTCACGTATGCGCTTATAGACATTTTTGAAATTCACGTATGCGCTTATAGAAATTATGGAAATTCACATATGGAAGCGTCCAACATTAATATAACACCAAGTTTTGACAAGTAAACTTTTCTCATACTCCACAGTACACGGATGGTAGGTATTCAACGTATGTATGGTTCTGTCTGCCATTTCTTGGTACCCAAACAGATGATAATACGCTCTTAAAGTTGACCTGCCGATCGTTTGAATGTTTGCTTAATTTACACTGTAGTGGTCCTGTGAAAGTCCCATTCCCAAAAAGAATCTGACAATCTAAGCTGCTCTGACAATTTCAACTCCAGCACAGCAGTAATTATTCCTACGCTTTAAGTTGTTTTAGTTGAACTGGGTGACTCTGATTAAAACAAAATTAATTTAAAAGTTTTACGTCAACTTTACTGCTAACATTTTGGAAACAAGAATAATGTTCTGGGAATAACGTCTGAAACGGCGCATATCTCAATCAACCGGTGTGTCTGTGGTCACCTAGTCTCCGATACCAGACTGTAGTTCAGTCTCCTTTTCACTTTGGAGATATATAGTGTCCAACAGGTTACATAGTGAAAGTATAGTTTAAAGTACTGTGGAACTACACACAAAGGGATAAGCCTATCGCTGGGCCTCCTTGTTGTTATTTTATATACTGACGTCCAAAAGAAAGTATACGAGATTTTGAGAGACTACTGAATAAATTCACAAATGCGTTGGATATACAAGAGATATCCCTTCAAGACTTGGAAGGTTTACTCAATGAGATGATGTCAATCAAATTACACTCACCGAAATCTTAGCATCCTTTTGTTCAACTATGGCATAAAGACGTAAGGGAAAATAATTAAAATCAGTTGGTATACTTTCTTTTTGACGTCACTATATATCTACATGTAGTTAAAACTTGTCATATTTGTATTGAAAACATTCCTTAAGACTGGGGCCGAGGCCAGTGGTCCCTCTGTAACTAGCTGATACAACTGGTTGTTTTTGAAGAAATTGAAACCCGAAGTTCCAACTCGTCCAATAATCGCTTTCAGTAAGATGTGAATAATAGAATGAAAGAGAAATATAATGAAAATGCTTATGGGCTGCGGGTGATCATCATATTGCAAGAATAACAGTTTTATTGAATGATTTTTCCGGCGAGAAATACAGCCTGGTATACGTAACTCAATAAACGGCCAAAAGGGATGTTACAAATACAATAAAAAACTGAAACTGGTGAGTAATCTAATTTTGACGTCTTCGCTTCTTTGTTTCATTGACTGCTCAATGAGGGAGTGCTCAACGTCTCGGAGAGTTCACCTTCTGTATATCATAAATCACCTTCGCTGAAATTTTATGAATGTTCATTGATGCGTCAACATCCGGGGAACTCCTGAGTCGGTCTTTAGTTCCAGTACTTAAGACAACTGGTCGAAAGCACTTAAATAAAGAATGGTCTGAAATGAGTGTTTCTTCAAGCGAATTGCGTTGTATACTAGTATACAGTACAGACCAAGCGGAAGGACGAAGCATCTCTGTTTTGAACTGGAGAATTATGCACGTCAGTTACGGAATCGGGGTTAACGTACATTGTTAGTTTCTGCTTCGTTGGAACCTGAAGGGGGCAACCATTTGATTTTTAATGTAATTCCATGAATATAAAACAAGTAGTTAAAAGGGGAGATTAATGTTAATTAACATTTCATAATCATAAACTGAACCAAAATATATAAACTTCTCTGCAATCTATAGTTTTTACTCTTGACTAATGTAATCTATACTGACGTCCAAAAGAAAGTATACCAATATTTTGATAGACTACTGAATAAATTCACAAATGCGTTGGATATACATGAGATTTCACTTCAAGACTTGGAAGGTTTATCAATGAGATGGTGTCAGTCAAATTAAACTCATCGAAATCCAAGCATCCTTTTGATCAACTATGGCATAAAGACGTAAGGGAAAATAAAGGAAATCATTTGGTATACTTTCTTTTGGACGTCAGTATATTTATTTTCATCAAAATTGTCTGCAAACTATTCATTTACAAAATCCTCCAGCTCCCAATAAAAATCAAATCATCGCTTCCTATTCTGTTGTACATACCAAGTATGCATTGGACTTACAACAACGTGGATCTATTTAAGACATATCATTGATATAACTGGGGAGATATCGGACCCTTCTATAATACTCATGTTACAGTATTCATATTATTCTAGTATTCTATGATAATGTCGTTTATCAGAATAAGGTGTGTTTGCAAAGGTGCATATAGAAACTTTGATTTTCATAATTTGACATTTGCTATTTGGGAATAGGAAAGACTGTTAGTAGATAAAGCAGAAGCTGTTGAATAGGCAGGAATAGTCCGATCTCTGAACGCTTTCCGAAACCCAATGGTATATGTGACTGTGTATCTGACTGACGTTGTAATGCGATTGATTGCATGTAAAACACTCTCGTGTGGACAAAGCACTATACTTGTTGACAAGCTGGACTGTTTGCACCTGTGACTAAATGTATCGATAACATGTATCAGCTGTTCATATGTTATCAATATTATCGGCCAGTTGTAAATCGCTGGAACAATGACCTACCAATCTGAAGAACATTTCAGAGCAATCAATAAAAGGCAAAACAAATAGATTGACCTTCTAAACTGTAGGCAGTGTTTATTATGATGATTAACTCAGTATTAAAGGTTCATATTCATTCAAGCAACAACATATCATCGAATTCAAGTATTAAGTACTAGTATTCAGTTTGTTTGTTTACAACAAAGAAACGTTGGTCATTGTTTTCAACGTGCATGCCCAGGGCCGGATCCAGGATTCGCGTAAAGGGGGGGGGGGCACAATATAGTCAAGGGGGGGGGGCACAACCTAGTTGATG
>JAUELE010107452.1:0-14650 GCA_031471655.1 Diodora aspera
GAGTAATAGGACGGTGCACTGCTGACAGATTTTCGAATTGCACGTTTGAATGTCAGTAGACTTTTGCATTCACGTTGGACAAGCGAAAGATTATTCCACATTTTAACAGTTGAAGGCAAAAATGAGTTAAAAGAAGCTGATAAACGTGTACGAGGCTGCTGTATATCATGTGCGTTTCTTAGAGCATATGACACATTACGACCTATTTCGTGGGGTAAAATATCTTGTAAGTAAAGTGGTGACATTTTGTAATACATTTTATAAAATAGGCATAGCTTGCGTGTTTCTCTTCTGTCAGCCAAGGTTTCCAAATTTGATTCAAAATATAAATGCTTACGCGATGCGTAACGAGGTAAGCCTGTTATTATTCTTGCTGCTTTCAAATATATTTGTCCGAGCCGTTCTTTCAGTTCAGCAGTGGGTTATAGAACAGGGAGAATCCCCCAAACGAAAAAATACCCCACGAGATGAAAGCCGGTCGTGAGAGGCATGACGATATCAAAGCAGGTGCTGAAACTTTCAAGTTGGGTACGTGGTAACTCATGAGTGTTTTGTTTTCAAAAACAACTTATGGAACGATAAATATACATAGAATTATGTACATACGACGAATAATACACGTAAGATATAGCATGTTTGCTGGTCTTACAGTCTCTTGAATAGCCTCATTTATTTTGGGACCCCCATGCCATTAAATAGAAAAAAACTCTCCGACACAGTCCTGAAAATGTTCGTCACAATTCGGAAACTTTACACTTGCAAATAAATACATTCGGCTGATGTTCGGAAATCGACGGAACATTCTTCGATAAACCCTCAGAGAAAGGCTCGGAGTGAGGCTGGCTATTTCAAAGTAGGAAATAAATTCGTCTACATCGAGCGGGACTAAGGGAATCGGCGTTATTTAATTAGGCATACACTTTTACAATGTAAGATTTATGTTTATATTATTTATTTCACACAGATAGGACCAGAGCTAATTGATTGTTCGGGAGCACGTATCCAACTTTAATATTCGTTTTATGGAAGGGAACTTCCGACGGTGAATATTCCACGAATGTCAAAGAAGGGCTAGTAAAATACACTTCTTTACTTGTTATCGTCTACCTGAGGTGTTATCTTGTGACATGGCGGGGCCTGTAATCACCGACAAAACACAACGACGCGGTAACACACCTTACACCCACCTCTCAACACATTTTCCTAGCGCGTTTCTCCCTGTAAGTTGACACATGTTACTTTTCTCAAAGATGAGCTTCAAACAACACCGATCCTAAACGCTTGGTCTTTCATGGGAGGCGTCTGCTGTCGTGTTTCAATCAGTAGCAGATATAAACAAGTTTAACGACTGTTTTACTTTACAGAAATCATATCAGATAAGGGAAAGGTCTTTCATTGTAAGGTGGGCGGCGAAAAGTGGGGGTTGGTCGTATAATTATGACACAGCCATATTGGAGAAGAGGGGATGAATGAAACATTATAATAACTAAAGTGAGAGACCATTATGAGGGATCATGAACAAGTTGCAGAAATACTGAGTCACGACAGTTTGCAACATGCCTTGTGAAAAATCACTCCATTCTCATTCCCAAATAAGGAAAAAACCGTCCCTAGCTAAATGTACATGTAATGTTGAACATCTCAGACAAGTTTGGTATGAGGAAAGATAACAAGATCTGAGTATCACCGCACCAGCAAATGTGAGTATTTCACAACTGTTGTTGCTTATCGTCACGGGTTTAAATGTGTCAGCGTGCTATCAGGTATCTATGGAACATTTAGCCGATAGTATCGGGATACACAGCAAGGGTCAATGTTTATACAGCCCATGATAGAGTTTATCGGTATCCATCCTTTCTCAGCACACAGCGGAGGTGACAAGCAGCGGTGACAACATGTCGCTGGCAGTATCTCTCCTTACCTGTCTCTTTCTGTGTCTATCCCAAACAGAAGGTAAGATTGGAAATGTCGAATAGGAGAATATATTGTAATGCTATATGAGGTCACACATTCATTTGTATTTCTCGTTGGATGTACTGTTCAAGCTAAGACTTATATCAATGAGTAAATACAACAAGGTGCCAATATTAAGTGCATTTTTTTACCATGTTTATGATGGAAATATGTCATTCTATTATGGAAAAGGTTTAATATTACACATTTAACTGTCAACTTACTTATTTATCAAATACACATTTTTTTTAACCATCTCGGTCTATGTATTACAGACTTCACCAGGTACACACTATGTAGGAAAGACAGTTTATGTTTATTATATAGACCCCCAACTTTTGGACATAGAATGGATATTGTCATCATAATACATGTAGTAACACTGACTTCATTTGGGTCAAAAGTGCACAGGCACCTTGTTGCATTAAACTCTATGATAATACTGCTATAGTGGTTATATTAATGATCACATTGAAGTACCAGCAAGAAATGTACGTTGAAAACAGTTCCTTAATTTGTTTTACCCATTTCTGTACATCAACTACGAAATATAAGTCAAAACGGAAGTCGTAAAGGAGTTTCAGTTCTTTCGTTTAAAGATAACTACTGTAATGAAACATTAAATACAAAGATAATAGTATTTCACTATGATATCATTGCTATTCCTACTATCATGCAGGGATCTGTTGCCAGCTGGTCTGTAAATCTACACTTTTGTAACGTCGTTTTGATATTTTGCAACGTCGTTTTGATATTTTTAACATCGTTTTGAAATTTTCTGTGTCTCGTATCACGACATATAACCTACAAATAAAAAGCTTATTCAACTTAGATATATACGTCACTTATTGTCTACACGCTCATGTTTCAGTCAATGGAGATGGACTTTCAATCGAAACCTCAGAAACCGGGTTTTATAACGTTCTCGTCAACAATAAACAGTGGTTACGAGGAATGCAGACTTTCTTTTACGCCAATAACAACTTGTACACCACGGAGGGAACATTCGGGCAGCTGGGTAACTTTACCCTGAGGGACACCAAAACTCACCAGGATAAAGATAAAATCGGCTTGTACAAACAAATTACCTACAACTATTACGCAGGGACAGTTCCGATACAGTTGTATATAAGAAGCTATATCAAAGGGGGAGTGCCAGCTGTCATATTTGGACAGGTACGTTTTCATTATTGATAAATGCCAAATTCTGAGAGTGTTTATGCTAATTCTGGCTAACTGGCCCATGTAATAACTCTGACATACATTAGTTAGTACTGGATCACGTGAAGACAACATACATGCGTATGCTATAAATGTGCTATAAGTGTACCAGTATTCATTTCGTGACGTCCGAAGATTATTGTAGCACTTTCTTTACGCATGGCAATATGAACACGTTAAATATGTTCATTTACACATGTTAACTGTTAAAGTTAGAGAATATATAAATCTACATCAGAAAGTACTTGCATTCTATTAGTAACTTATTTATAAATGTATACGATGTGTCGACTCTCCTTACATACCGCACGGAAAGTCAGGAAGACACCTAATACCTGAATGCCGAGTTATGCAATCAAAAATAATAAGTATGATAATTGTATGTTCATTCGATGCAACATTTGTAAAATAGCATCGGCGAATGTGTTCATTGCAGAAATATTTAGAAGACACGAGAGGTACAAAAGCGCCACCTCCGGCTAAAATTATCGGCGGGTTTCCTTCTTTCGATTCCTTTACTCCATACACTCAAACGATTGCTTACATGTCGTTTGGAGGAGCATGGCTCGGGGATGAAAAGAAGACGATTTCAAAGTGAGTACATGTAATCCGACAGAAATCATTGTGTTTAAAAAATATGTTCCAACTCTTTAGGACAGTGGCGGTTTAACTGTTACAGGAGCCACAATCGATATTCGAATCCAGGGATAGAACGTTTCTCAGAAACATTGAGGGTATATTTAGTTTTAAAAATCAAATGGAAATGAAGCATTTTTGATCTTACTTAATGGAATAATTTCATGCAAAATATTCTCAAAATCTGCTGAGCCCTATGGGTCACCCGTGAACAATTTTTTACACAGAGCTGTACTCGATTACTACAATCTGCAGGAGTAACGGATACGTCTGAAGGAACATTCATTACGTTACAGGTATTATTCAGCCTCCGGCGTGCAAATTGAGGACGGTTTTGAAGGTGGACCTCTCGCCATGTTTGATCCCAAAGGGAACACGCTCATATTCTCCCCATTTAACCAGTTCATGTCAGCCTCGATGTGGAATAGGAATGAACACTATTTTGATGGAAGAATTCACTGGGGAATCATGGGAACTATAGATTATATTCCGGCAGGTTTCGAGTATCAGACTATCATGTACTATGGTAAAAGAATCAACGCAGTAAGTATTGACGCCCAAACGGCCATTACTATCTTAGCAATATCTATGACAGCAAACACATTTAAACTAATTCATTTCATGAATTAAACAATTTACACAAAATTTCATTGATACACGAACGTTTATGCAGTCTTTTATAGAACGCATATTTTATTTCGATAGTTAAAATGCATGCATCAGAATGGTCCTTAATATGTCCTTGAATATCCAAGTGATCCTGATGAAGTTATATGCTATGCCACTGGTTTTCAGGCTTTTGAAGGTTGGGGCCAGTTGTTAAGGAACTACTATGGCAAGACAGACATGAGAAGTCACGATATATCTCTGAACTATGTTGGCTATTGGACAGATGAAGGTAATTCGTCTCAAAAACAGCAAAGGATTGTTTCCATTATTCTTTGCTCAAAGGCAACTGTAGCTATGCAGTTAATCTGAATAGTGTAGCTTTTTTAAAAACCTTTGTTATGAACATGTATTATTTTTATTTGGGTAACGACGTAACAAACATTAGTGTCCCGTTTCACAAATCAATCTTGGCCCTGAGTTGATTCTATTCATAGCCTTTTCAATCTGAGTTATATCTGCCATCTCATTCCTCCAAACGGCGTTCAGCGTTAAGTCCTCAAGTTCTCCAATGCTAATTATATAGGATATAGGAATGGGTGCCGTCCGTTGGTTCTTCCGTCAGGCCATCCGGTTTCATATCTCCTAAACCGTTCGATATGTTTTCCCACAACTGTGTGTGCATCAAGCTACTGGTCTAGTTGTTGCTTTTGGTGCATACACATTTCTAAAATTTGTATTTTTTACGTTTTCTGGAAAATAAGTTCCACTTAGTCTCAAAAATAGGGTAAGGCTCGTTCCTGGACTATAACTCTTGAACCGTTAAACATTTCTTCACAGAAATGTGTAAATACATCAGGAAAACAATTTGCACTTGGACTACTTTTTTCATGGCATGCTTTGCTTTTGAACAATGATTGTGAAACCATTCACGATTGTTTACTGAAACTTTGTGTGTACTTGAGACTAATAATCGTGTTGTGCTTTTCACTACTATGGATGTTGTATTGTTATTTTATATTTTCGGATGTTGTGAAAATATGTTTGACTTCGTCTCAGTGGGTTAAAGCTCGTTTTTAGACCATCATGTCTGAAACATAATTTCCTTTTTTTCTTAAAACGTTGTGTATACAGGAGGCTTGTGATCTAGTTTATTTGTTTAGTATCTTCTCACATGTTAAGCTTTCGGTTTCCTTTGTCACAAGTGTGACCTTGGCTATCTTCTGTGTATGGATTGCTTGAATTTATAGCTTGGTCATATATCTTGATCCATACGTGACATTTTAATGAAAGTGTGTATGTGCATTTTGGACCGAATTTTACGAAATATTTATTGTTTCCCATGAAGATGTATCGGCATTGAATTCAGCATTGTGGATATGTGATGTCTCCAAAAGTATCATCCGATTTTCTACTGTATGTACTTTTGAATAAATAATCAGATAGTTTCTTCAAATCATTATCTTTGGGGATGACATTGCATAAGAACAAATACGACAAATGGCGAACAACACGACATGGTTGTATGACATTGATAGTGATATTTCAGGATCTTACTACTATAACGGACCAGAGAAAGGAAAAGATTACGAAGACACTTTGTTGGATTTGAAGGATAAAATGGATAAACTCAATGTGCCTTACAAGTATGTTTATTATTACAATATATTAATATTCAAAACAGCAGAGTATAGCAAGCATTCATGCCAGCTCGGAAACATATAAATATAAGTTCAAGAGAAATTACATTTTCCGTGTCTGCTGAAGTAGCGCTATTTCTGCAGACACGAAACTATAATTATTAGCTCTAGCGCTACTTCTGCAGACACTAAAATGTAATTTACAGCGCAACTTCTGCAGACACGAAAATGTAAGTTCTATTCTACTAATGTTTCTTGTTTCCGCGCATGCTTTATAACTACCAGTAGTGCAAATGCGTACATGAACATTATTATGAACATGTGCATCCCTGTCATTTCTGTTGCCGAATAGCTGTGTGTTTTGAAAAATAAAATCCCGCCTTCTCACTTGTTAAAACTGCCTCTCGTATTAGATCTGGTCATCTGAACATGTTATTTACATATTCAAACGTGCAAAATATATCTCTATGTGTCTCAGGGCATCTAAGCGTTGATGATATTAAGATTAAGACTATATTTCTGGTATATGAAGCCATTTTAAATCATAGCTTCTTTCCCTAATCCACTGATTTACTTGTTTGCCCTGGAAGATACCTTGAGCTTGATGACTGGTTTTATGAGAAAGACGAAAATGGCGGAACGATCACGTGGAACGCCACACATGCAACCATTCCGGACGGACTGACGTAAGAGAATATTTCACATTCTCTTAGCTATATGCTATAAACACAGGGAAACACTCTTTGTATTTAGTACTCTGTGTTCCACCCGATTTGTGTTTGTTTGGATGCCTTTGTATATGCACTATATTCTTGTTATGCTGCCGGAGAAGTAGCTGTTAAAACATAGAATGCCAGCATGTTTGTCAACAAAGCAATAACAATGAAGAAACGTGAAGATATCTTTACTTGCTTTGTGTTGTATTAACAAATGAACTATTGCTAAATACTTGCTGCTGGCAACTACTCGTCTCCCACAGTGGATCCACTTGTCTGCATGTTAGTGAAACCTAGTTAGTTTGATAAACTTCCCAAATATGCAGGTGTAACATTTAATACTACTACATAACACATATAATACAGCAGAGCCATATCGGGCAGTACACAGATGTATAAAATATAAGTTTAAAACCCAGATTTATTAATACGATGAATTTTAACTACTTTATGCTATAAATAATAAGAAAATTATTACTACATTTTTACACGAAATATCAGCTTCTGGATTTTTAATCGTTTGTTTCTCAGTTTCTTACATCAAAAGACTGGACTTACTGTCGTGCTGCAAAATGGATTCTGGTGAGGACAGTTATAATTGTTGCACACTAAAACCAAACATTTGAATATAATATTTTACTTAATGCTTGATTTGGAACAGTCTAAAATAGTATCAGTATTATTTACATTATATTAACCGTCTTAATTATTTCTTCTACCTTAATTATAAATGTTTCTAATTGAAACAGAAACGACAACAATGAAAACGGATTAACGTATGTAATTCACATATCATATTTATATCGTTGGTTTTTAAACATTACTGCTGTTACTGTTGAAACATCGTTGTTTTTAGTCTCGTCACGTTCCATACGTTTTTGTTGTTACTGTTGAAACATCGTTGTTTTACTCTCGTCAGGTTCTATAAGTTTTTGTTGTTACTGTTGAAACATCGTTGTTTTAGTCTCGCCAAGTTCTATACGTTTTTGTTCATACAGGTCAAGCAATACCAGCTACGCCCAACAGAATGGGGGCCAGTTTGAGTTTCTAATAGAAAACAATGTTGCTTTACCACAAGGCAAGGTAAGTATGCTATTCTCATCACATACATCCTCTTAGTTGACAATAGTATGTTTATCGGATTTCGTCAACAGTTTCGATTTAAATAATACATCTTTCAACATTTGTAATTGCAGGATTTATGGGACTTCCTATTCTCCAAAGCAGCGGAGTGGGGATTGTCCGTCTATCAACAGGTATTGGCGACTACGTGTCAATACTACATCTAAATACGCTTGGTTATCATAAATAGACGTAACACCAACATCAAGACTACTAAAACAATAGTTACTACACGCACTAACAATACTACTACTACCCTTGCAACTGCTGTCACTATTATTACTACTACTACTACTGCCGCTGCTATTCAGCCGTTTAATACCACCACTATACCATAACTATCTTGTCTACTTCTTTTTCTGTCTTTCTTTTTCTGTTTCTATTTGTCCGATCTCTATTTCTACTAATAATAATACTTCTAAAGTCTTTTACGAGTGCAATAAAATTGCCAAAACAAATATTAACTAATACGACTGTTTTATAAATAGTATTTTATTTGTTTTAAATCATTAAACTTAAATCTATACTTCTATCATAATTAACAATTTCTGTAGGACTGGATGAAAGAACAAACTTTGGCCATCACGGAATTCCAGACAAACGTCATTCTGGGACGCCAATGGCTGCTGGACATGGGGGAAGCAGCATTGAAACACAATATCACCATACAGTATAGCGGCGCCCTGCCACGACACGCCCTGCAGTCCCTTGAAATACCTGCAGTTACGCAGGTACTGTGCCGGCGGTTGTTTCTGATGAACACAATCAGGTTTCTTAACTTGTAGATAGCGTTGACCTTCTCTGAAAGATTCACTTATAAGATGAACATACCAGATTTAAAGTATGCACGAATAGTTTTGGCATTAAAATATTTCAACTTCATAAAATATATTTGTTTGACTTAAATTCATGATTTACTGTAAATGCAAGAAGTTAAACGTTGCGCGATGGAACGTACTGAGACATTAAAGTTGAAATGAATTTTTGTACTTCTGAAAAAGTGCATTAACAATTACTCTTGTACAACGGCAAGTTAGGTTATTTAAAAATATATTCATCTCAAATCTACAGTTCTTGTTGTATCAATGATGTATTGTATTGTATGATGATATCACCACAGGCACGAGTGAGCGCGGATTCCGGGAGTTTTGACCAGTGGAAAATCGGCATTACCTCTATGTTCGCCAATGCTCTCGGGCTGGCTCCGTTCAAAGACGCATTCCTGTCAGAGATCAATAACTACACGCTAGCAAAAAGTACGTTTATGTGGACAAATATTATACGGCGGAAGTCCAACTGAAAATACTGTTGTCTTTGGCAACAATCAAACCAGATTTTAATTTGTAAATTCAATTCTTAGTGAAATATTTACAGGCGTTATAAATGTTCAAGTGTTTACCTTCAAACCCATTTCAATCAGAGGGGTAAATAATGATGTACGCTTCCAGATGCATATCCTCGACGTGAATCTGTTGTGGCAACACTGAGCACAGGACCAGTGGGTCCGGGAGATGGACTGAACGATACAAACCCTGACATAGCTAGTGGCAAGTAAGTTTGTAGGTTCATCAATACAGACAAGAGATTCTGCTGTACCTCTAACTGTTGTGGCAGATTCTTTTAGAAAACATAGTAAAGCTAATAATTGAAAGAATTAAACACGTCTAATTCTATTAAGTAAGTTTGTAACTAAAAGTCATCATAATAGCGAAAGATCATGTAGTTTTGTATGAGATTGTAGATCCCATTATAGAATAAGTACGATTCAGTTAACGAAGTTCTGGTTGTGTGGATTGCTAACAGAACGTTTATTTACCCCATTTATCGCTTCAAAGTATCCCACTCATGACAGTATAAAGTGTACTTTCCTTTCTACAAGACTGATGCAGTTGATGAAGTGCTTGTATTCCTTACAGTTGTTGCAATGCCGCTGGACTTATCCTTGGACCTTCTAAACCAGCTACAGCTATAGACAAGCAGATTATGGAGGTGCTATTGGTCACTCATTCACTTGGCTTGATAATGAAAGTTACAACTATTCTAGACACAATTAACTGAAGTAATTGCCAATAATTCAGCACACCCGCAATTAAGACAAGCACATTTTCTGTTTCATTATTTTAAGCAGATTGCAACTTCCGTAACTGTGCAATGTAATCTCGGCTTGATGTTAGTTATCTGTGAAGTGGTTTATGGATGTATACAGAAGTTATATTTACCTGCTTCAGGCTGCCTACAACAACACTGATATTGGTCCAAAGGGAGAAGTATGGACGACATACAGTCAGATTGGCAAATACACATTCGGGACAATATTCTCCGTGCTCAACAACACGAATGTCACAGTAACGACATACGATTTGTTCGGTTCCAATGTAAGAATAGCTACAAATGTGTATTCCATTTTACGATGCTATTGTATTTCAATCCATAGAACATTTGTCTTTCAACTTATTTTACTCACTGAAATGTGCCTCGGTTCAGCAATTCATCAGTTAAAATATAGATACAAAATTTCTATATTTCTTGCGGGCCAGTATATTATCCTCCGTCACAACGAAGTTGGCGGGGTATTGAAACGGGCTCCGTCCATCCGTCCGTCCGTTCGTTCGTGCGTTCGTCTGTCCCGAAACCGTTTCTGGAGCAGAGTTCGAGATGTTTTTACAAAACTTGGTACATACATTCTTCAGATATGTAGATTTGGATTTTACAAAATATTTAAGTTTTCTGCTTCAATGGAAACAAATTTGGACTTAGCCTCTTCCTTGCTGAAATCATCTTCGGGGCAGACTTCGAAAACTATGAGAGATGTGGCCTAAGTTATTTCTTACACTCCTTAAATTTGCTTTTGTTTAACGAAATGTAAGCTCGCAGTAGACCTGTGTCGAGTCACTTGCGTGACGTCATCGCTGTTAGCTAGGTGATGAGGTTCCACTTTTTACCTTCTTTTACGTTCGTCTTGCGCTGATCCATATAGTTATGATGATTCACTCAGTAGTGTTAGGGTGTATGCTATACAATCGGTTTTAACTTGATATTGATATTCCATAAACTTAACAAATTAGTTTAAAGTGCATTAACAGCCTAGAAGTCGAACATTGCCCGATTGCATTTTACAAATAAGTATATAACCTATATCAACTTGCCGAAACCCCGATAAAAAATATCAGATATTAACGGCGTTAGAAGCACAGGTGAAATGTTCACCGAATCCAATTTCCCACGATTTTCTTTGCTGCTAAAGTTCCCGAAAGTAAACTGGGTATGACGTCACAAAGTGAACGCACCCGTTGCTTCCGGTCTATCGTATGGTAAACAATCAGACTAATCGGCGATGTTACATTTAATTTTAACCAATTGTACGCCTTAATAACCGAAGAAAATGCCACGAGGAGATACAAGCAGACGTAGCTCGGCAAGATGCCTGGCTGCAAATTGTGGAAATAAAAATGCAAGCGGTGTTTTCATCCATTTATTTCCAAAGGACCCCTCGTTGAGAAAACCACTTTAATCTATTTCAGTGCCGCACACACATTGTGTGCCTTAATAACCAAAGAAAATGCCACGAGGAGATATAAGCAGACACTGTCTTCGGACGTATATATATATGCCCGAAGACAGTGTGAGAATGCACACTGAAACGGCACGTTCTCCAAACGTTTCACTGGCATGGAAGAGGAAAACAATAGCCTCTATACCTGGACATACAGAGAGTTCTTATTTCACGGTACGTGCGCAACCGGAAGCCAAAACCGCTCCAGTTCAGCATCTAGTTATTGAAACAAAGAACAATACCCATTTCTGAGCTCCCCAGCTAGGGAATATACAACCCAAGCCTAAAACAACGAGCAGAACCATTTGCGACACTGCCAGTGTCTCAGTGCGAAGCAGAGTGAACCCTTGAAAGCATGAGAGCTTTGCAACGTGAGCGATCACTTATCCAAAGGTTTTCCAGCCTCAACTGCCTAACTTCTCTGTTGTCAGCCTCCATGGCGACCAACTGTTCTCATGACCACCAATTGCAAGCATACGTGACCTTTGGACCCCCACAATATCCTAGATACCTTTCCAGCCTTCAGACTCTAACCTGTACCATTATAAGCGTATAGTCCATAGTCTTTCATTACATTTACTGACACAATATTTTTAAAAACTAAATTCCTTGTTCATTTTAAGAATATATATCAGAATGTCACCCCAGCCCCTGCCCGAAATACATTCTTGGACCTGTCCCTGTTTTAGGCAAAATACAATCAGAATACAATTGAGAGTCGTACAATTCTTGTTCTGCGTCTCTCTTTTCCCAATGCTGACAGGACACACATTGCCAGAAGGACAACAACCAAGGTCTTCATGTCGTAAAAATTGGTAGAACAACACCTGAAAAAGGAAAACTGTAGGAATCAATGACCATACAATTTAAATAATCGGACAGTTCAAAATCAAGCGCTGGAAGGCATTTTATAACACTATATATTTTCCCTGAAGGGCAATTGTTATGCTAATTTGCGTTTTATTGTATTTTTCAGGGAAAAGGACTTCATATGATATGGTAATGTTCAAGTATTTACTACTTGCAGTAACTCATGATGTCAACCCCGATGTTACTCGTAAACTCTAGCTAAAACATCAGTGACCATAAAGACAACACCAATGGGAAATAACAGCAAGTGTTTGTAGCAAGCTCAGATGAAACCATGTAATTCGAAACATCGTTGAAATTTGGTAGCAATGGCCGAAGCGCAAGATAGAAGGTTCAACAAGCAAATTTTCGTGAAGCTTTAGTCATGTATTTTGATGCAGTACAGTAAGCTTGGCTTAATTGTTAAAACTAACTACAGGTATATTTTTGCAAAAAAATAATAAATTTCTGCTAAAACACTGGAATTGTTTTTTAATAGGCAGTAATTTTCGAGTCAACCTCTCTGATGGTGTTATCCCTCTGATGGTGTCACCCTAGGCCTCTTTGATGGTGTCACCCTCTCTGATGTGTCATCCCCTCTGATGGCGTCACCCCTCTAATGGTGTCACTCACTCTGATGGTGTCACCCCCGTCTGATGGTGTCCCCCGGTACCCCCAGCACCCCCTTAGTTACGCCAAGTGCTGTAACATATGACAGAAATGGAGGAAACCGAGAAACATGTTGTGATAAAGTAGCCCCCGAAGAAAGGTTTATCGCCCAAGGAAATTAACGAAGATATGATCCAAACACTGGGATGGGTGGGTGGGTGGATGTGTGGGGGTGTGACGCTCCTCCATCCGATCGACTGATAGAAAGTGGATTGCTGAACTTAATCGTGGTAGAGAAAGTACTGATGTTGCCAGGTCTTGTCCGAAAACGTCAAAGTCGATGATCAAATTGATGCTGTTCACAACATGGTGCATCCCCGAAATCCAGGGCATATATGACTCCACGGTCCGTCATACGCCCTTGAATCACTCCTATTCGCGACGATGGACTCGAGGCGGGCGTTGTGACCAATGTGACCAATCAGTGAAGCCTGCACAGCGAAAGCTTGCGTCGAATAATGTGACAGTCTTGACACAATCATATTCGGGTTTCTGGATCAAGCTCAAGGAAACACCTCATGTGCCACTCATCGCCATTTTGACGAGACTCACCTCAGTCTAGCCTAAACACATGCAAGAAGAAACTGTTTTGGAAACTACTTTAAGGAAAGATAACTCTGAATTGTTGTTGCTTTGCGTCTTCGCTTGATTCTGGAAAAACCATGTTAATAAATAAATAATATGCCCATCAAATCACACAATTACACACGCAGATAAGCACATTTGTGCTATAAATTACCATCCATAAATTAAGTAAGAACACCTTTAATGTAACTATTTGTTCGTATCACTTCTAAACGTGCGGCACGAATTCGCTTGGTAACGCTCGGCTTGACCCGTAAAGGCCTATGAAATCGGACGCCACCCATTCCGATTGTCATTCCAACGCCATGAGTACTTTTCTCTCATGACGGCTCACGAGACGCATACGAGTCCTCTGCCCGGTCACGGAAAGAGACGAGTAGCTACGAATGAACGTTATGCATTAGGCCTGAATATATCAAGAGTTGCTTATCGTGCAGTGAATGCGATATTTCATTGGTTGTCTATATTCTGCAGATTTGGACTTTCCATACACACGAAACAACTATAGTGAATAGGGGTACATCCAGGGCATATGACGGACCTTTGGTGGAGTCATATAAGCTCTGGATTTAGAAGATGAACATGGTGATGGTCAACAGACGTGTGACCATTCAACATTTTGCTGAAACAACTATTCTCCATCTGTATGATGGGTGCCCAGAATGTTGACTAATTAACCAAAGCAGAAAAGACTGGCCATCTCGAAGCAACCTCGATCTGGCTAAACACAAGAGAAATCCAGATGACCTTCTGAAACGAATTATTACTCAGGATTAAACTGGGCTTCATCACTTCATCCAGAGTCAAAACTTAAAAGAGAACAGTGAAACCATTTTCTTCTCAACCTCGCAAGAAGTACAAGCGAGTTGCATCTATGAGAAAATCATGGCACCAGTAGTCCGGGATAGTAAGGCTATTATCATGATTGACTATCTCCAGAAGGGTCAAACTATTAATGGGACCTATTAAGCTAATGAATTACGCCAGTTAAGACAGGCAAGCAAATAAAAACGAAGAGAAAAGCTTCATGCCGGTGTGCTTCTGTCTCAGGACAATGTTCCTGTTCCCACCTCACAGGTGGTAGTAGCTACAGCAGCTGA
>JAUELE010107563.1:0-23949 GCA_031471655.1 Diodora aspera
ATCTGATATTGGTGAGACTGCAGAAAACCGTGTAAAACCCCAAATCTCTTTCTTTCTCTATCTTTCTCTCTTTCTCTCTTTCTCTCTCTTTGTTTTTTTGGCTGTGATGATTGGGACTTGCCCTATCTGAATACTGATGAGGCTGTCCTTATATGGATCCTTAACATGTCTGAGCCAAGTGAGTTTACCTTGTCAGTTTATGAAGACCGACTCTACCTACTATTGCTGGCCTTGGGATTTCTGCAATGTTTGCAAAGCCTATCAGATCTTGAGTTTAATTCCACAACTCTGAAACAAGTGATGTGGAAGGCATGGTCCCAGACTCCCAGGAGTGTTGTTCCAGGCAATAAGGGTGTCTTTAGTCTTTCTTTCAGCTTATTTAGGATTAAATTGTGTTGATACCTGATTTCTGTCAATCTCATTTTGAGGGGCGCAGTGTGTAGCGCATCGTCCCAGCAATCTGCCGTCCTTGGTGGTTGTGGTTGGAGTCCTGCCCAGGCACACAGCTTTCAGTCTAGAGAGACGGGAGCTCCGACACCAACGTGATGTTGGTGAGACCGTTGGAGTCCTGCCCAGGCACACAGCTTTCAGCCTGGAGAGACGGGAGCTCCGACACCAACGTGATGTTGGTGAGACCGTTGGAGTCCTGCCCAGGCACACAGCTTTCAGTCTGGAGAGACAGGAGCTCCGACACCAACGTGATGTTGGTGAGACCGTGGTGATGTGGCTGAAAGATTCCCGAAAACCATAAAAAAAACAAATCACTCATTCACAAGGCCATCTTGAAGATAGTTGGACTGTAATCCCAAGATGCAAGATTGATTTAACCTTTTAAATTGCTTGCCGGTATACACTGGCTTTGCTTAGTCATGTTGAACTGGACACACTGATCAGTGGATAGTTGTTCACTCTATCTGTCAGTTTGGTTTTTTTTTTAGATTTTAAAAATGTGTATGAGTTGTGCTCTTTCCAGTTCACCCCTTTTCATTTTTACTACAACATACACATAACTAGTTCAGCGTATTTTTTGTTTTGAAATTTTATATTAGCAGTTTTGCTCTCGGAATGAAAGTGGTTAGCAATTGGTGCGAATTGATCATCATTTTATCAGCAATTGATTAGCAATCAGCTGAAATTGACTAGCAAATTGTGATGCGAACCCGAACAAAAAATACCTTGTAGTTTGATATTGTCACCTCAATGAAATAATTGCCTAAGTCATATTTGCTACATCAGAGAAAAAAGGGATAAACGTCCCATTTGTTTTTACTGTGCTAAATATTTTGGAAAACTTACATGTTATAACTTGTTGATGCATGACAAATAAGATATCAGTGAAATATCTAAATCATGTTTCATAACCCAACGATCTGACATTGGCACTTTGACGAATCCACCATTGTGACTTGGGCAATTATTTCATGAAGGTGAGGATATGTGTATCATGCTCACTGTTTATGAAAACAGTGGTCTCTTGAAACATTTTGAAAAATAATGTGAAAGAAAAGATTCAGTTGGCTGACCACCCACCCTCATTTTGTGCCACATTTGACAGGAAATAGAAACTGTACATTTTTCTGTAGTTCTCGGGGGAGGGGGGGGAGGCAAAGGAAGCTTGAAGACACCTGGTAAAATTCTTCTTGGAGGCCCAGGTAGAGGATATGGTCCAATAGTTGGAATCCGGTATCTCAGGCTCTTACCCAGAAGTGATACCATAGTCCATATCACTGTCCCTATCCTAGTCCATATCATATTCCATTATCTTATCATGATTGACAGTTTGTATACATTATGTCAGCTGATAGCTGTTGAATAATATCAGTATTATTTTCCGAGAGCACTAGATAAGTATAACATCATTGGAATACCAATAGGACAAGAAAGTAGTTTAATATTGAAATACATTTTATGGGTTTTTTTTATAATTCTTACAAACTGCTGTCTCTTGGCTGTGATGATTGGGACTTGCCCTATCTGAACACTGATGAGGCTGTCCTTATGGATCCTTAACATATCTGAGCCAGAGCTAGTGCACTTTCCAAAAGGTGGGGGTATTTTCCTTTGCAATTGACGTTTAGAGTAGTGTCCCTTAGGTCGGCGGTACGTTCGCTGAGTATCCTCATAACCCTTTTGGGCCGGATTGGCAATGCGGCACGACCAAAACATGTCCCTCACGGCCGGATTGTGCCTTACGGCACGTCATCACACCTCTCATAGAAAACTTTGTTTCTCGTAATTATGCGCCGAGTCCACCATTTATGAACACCACAGCAGGAATACCCGGATGCTGGGGAATCCCCTTTCTTTCATCATGACTTGATTGGATCTAAGACAAACCTGCAAATTTTGGGCGAAAACTTTCGAATTTTCGCATTGTTTCTGATGAAAATAGGTCAAGATGACGAATCCGACGACTCTAGAAGAATTGTTAAACTAAATTATTGCAGATAATGATTCGGATGATGGAGGAAGAACCAAAGGGCAATTTAGTGGCAAATAACTCCATATTAGACCATGTAGATCCTGTGTACATGGATGCACAGTCAGATGGAGAAAGTGGTGATGTGGATGAGGGGCTTGGGTCCATTCAACCCCCCAATTGTTTTGTGTGAGGGGATAAATGTGCAAACAAATTGCATTTTCAAAAAGTTCAGACAAAATGCTAAAGAAAGTTCACTGCCTCTACCCTAAAATTAAATTTGAAATGTTCATGTCACTCTTCAGTGAAATTTTCAATATTAATTCAGGCCGGGAGCATGCATTATTTAAATATAAAAAAATTCAGTACCAAAAGGGTAAAGAAACATTCTTGTTATATTTCATCACCTCCAACTTCTAAATGAGACTGAAATATATTCTCTGAACTATACTCATATATAACTTGAAGAAATTGGACAAAAGCTTCTATTCTATGTCCTTTTCACACCGTTCTTTGTCAACGTCTTAAAAATCATTAATAAAATACTGGCAGAAAAAACTACACAATAATTCCAACGATCGAGGCTTCCATAAACACTGATGTGGTTATTATTTAGAAGGTGAGTCAAGTTCTAATTCCATAAAATGAAATCAATACTTATTGCGCCAAAAATGAAACAGCGCAGATTGGGTAATGTTGCTATTATTAACTTTCTGTCATAACAATGATGAATCCTTCCACATCATACAATAAATCTGAGTAAAAGCCAAAAATGAATTTCGAAACTAATTAAAACTGAAACTAGAGTCATATTTTCACATTTAATTTCCTGGAAAATTCAGTCTAAAATATCACTATGCTGAGTCTCAAATAACACTTATTAATTTCTTTTGCAAATAATTTAAATGTAATGAAAATGAATGACCAAATTGAAAACTTGTGTTCCTGGAAAATGGTTCTGTGAAAACAAAACTAGATCGAGTGACGTTGACGGGTTTGGCAATTATAATCATCCAGTTAACGTTTCATAGATTGTGGTCTAATTCAACTGAGACCCTCAAATTCAAGGATTTACTTTGCTACAAATGAACCAACATGCTGTTTGCCGATCTGGATTACAGATCTGGTTTGTAGTGTGTTACGCGTATTCTCTTTTTATTGTCTGTGGTGTACATTTTCAAGAACGGTCAAAAGATACATACATCAATCGAAAGCTTATTAAATTCCCTTTTCAATGGTACTAAAAATAAATGTATTTGAAAAATGCTGTCACACAACTTTGGAAAAATGTCCAGTAATTACAGAATTTTCGGTCGAATTTTCAAATAGTGTCATTGTCCCATAGTTATATCTCGTTACCAGGAATAGGTAGAAAAGCCGTTTTTGGAACCACTAGAAAAGAAATTTAATTCACTTTGAAATAAACACCACTTGTAACATTTGTTGATTTTTTGTCGCCTTTGAACTATCTAACGTAAAATGCAAAGGACGCATTTTCCACAAAATTCTGCAATTCGGTCAGGCCTCCAGGGACTAAAAAGTCAACAACTCATCAGTAGGGAAAAGGTGAAAAGGTAAAATGAATACATTCCAAACTTGCTGATAGAATTTTGAAAATTTTCACAAATTTTCCAAAACATCGCACTTGCAAATAAATACCTTCAGCTTGTACTCCGAAAGCAGTCAGAAATGGACAGAACATACTTTGAAAAAAAGGCTAGGAATGAGGCTGGCTATTTGAAAGTAGACAATAAATATGTCTGCATTTGCAGGAAAAAGGAAATATGGCGTTTGTTAATTAGGCATACACTTTGACAATGCATGATTTACACAAATTACAGTTCCTGTTATTTATTTCGCACAAATAGCACCAGATCTATTCCGCATTCAGGAGCATGTATCCAACTTGAAGGTCGTACATTTCAAAAGTGTGTCAAGTACATTTTTAATGCAGTCCAATAAACACACAATGCAACAGTACCAAAAACCTGTTGTTATATATCAAGCTGTTGTATATTATCAGAAATTCGCTAATTTACATTAAAATTAATTCCAATTACGCAACCACATGGCAAAGATACTGGATCTGACAATTGAAATGCTTCACAGATTCTGAATGAACAGTGTATTTGAAACGGTCTTTTGATTGCAATCAACGTGTGAGCAAATTACATGCCCTATTCTAAATTCCTTGTCGGCATGTACAAGGCAAACAGACACTTGTAACATATGTCATCTTCACACTAACATAACACCATCCTGCTTGCTAGACCACAAAACCATGTGAAAATTCACGGGGGCTAAAATTATAGTGTAGTATAATAATAGACAATGGAGGACATTGGGCTGATTGAAAACCGGACAACTCATGCTCACTTACTTTTCACTGCTGTGTACCTTCTCAAATTAAGAATTACTTTTAACTAGACAACCAGCCCGAACCAGCTGCTTATTGGAGCCCTGATGCTTACGTAAGCGAGTGATTTGGGGTTTTACATGGTTTTCAGGAATCTTTCAGCTACATCACCACGGTCTCACCAACATCACGTCGGTGTCAGGGCTCCTGTTTCTCCAGTTTAAAAGAGAGGTGCCCGGGGGCGGAACTCGAACCACAACCGCCAAGGCTCGCAGACTGTTGGGTCGACGTGCTGACCATTACACCTTCATCCCCACCCAACCCATGGTAATAGAATCAGCACGAATGAGAGGCCGGCGCTTAATAGATGAAATACCAGGTATTTTTTGTTTGGGTTCGCATCGCAGCTTGATTAGCAAATTTCAGCTGATTGCTAATCAATTACAGCAAATTGTTACATCAATTACTCATAAAGTTCTGATCAATTTGCACCAAATGCTAATCATTTTCATCTGAATGTGTAAAACTGCTAATCAAAAATTTTAAAACGAAAAATATCCTGAATAAGGCTTTTGTTAATAGTTCCGGTACCTTATAAAATGAGATATTGACCACAAGCTATTTTAATCTCATCAAACGTGTGTACTTCACACATGTATATTGCATGACAGGTGATTTTAGACAACCCTAACTCAGTTTATACCATGTTTGATAACCTTATCTCCTAACAGGTCTGTTGCCAGTTTATACATATTTTGATATTTGCTTTAGCCACTTTACAACAAGTGCTTGTGTCAAACCTGCATAGATTACAGAGGCAGAGCTAGACTTTGTCCGCGAACAGACATGAAACTTTGTTTTTCTCATAAGACTTAACAAGTCTATAAAAATTGCAAGTCTAGACAACGCAAAAATTCACCAGAGGATTCTGACTCACTTGGATAAATATGTCATTCTTAAAAATATAAAAGAAAGAAATACATTTCTGAGACCGAAGTAAGTCTAGAGCTATATCAGATATCCAAACAAAATAAACAGTATCCCATGCAAGTATAAATATAGACGGGTTTCATTAGTGTTGAAATATAATTTAAATATTAATGTTAAATAAATACAAGCTTATATATACTGCTTTTTAATGCCAGTTTAAACTTTTGCATGCATGTACATTTCAAAATATTCCAGTATGTGGGTGAGTGATTTGGGGTTTTGCATGGTTTTCGGCAATCTTTAAGCCACATCACCATGGTCTCAGCAACATCATGTCGGTATAGGGGCTCCTGTCTCTCCAGGCTGAAAAAGAGGTGCCTGGACGGGACTTGAACCACAACGGCCAAGCAAGGATTGCTGGGCGGACGCGCTAACCACTGTGCCATCCTACGCAATATTACAGTATGTATTTAAGTATGGTTGTTCATGTCAACCAATCAATGCTGAAGACTATATGGCTTCTTGATTTAACGTATCAACAACAGATTTATACAGTCAAAATATTTAAAACATCCATATGTACAGTGTTGAAGCTAAGCCGCGCCCTTGCGCCGTTCGCGCGTATTTTTACGTCTTGGCACAAGAAAAATAATTGTCAGCGCCTTTCAGGCGCAAGGATTATCAATGGCTTCAAATATTTTCCATTTAAGCGAAGTTTGCGTTTCTTACCGTAAAAGGACCATTTTGCATGGGTAAATATTTAAATGCCACCGGAAAACTACTTCATACGACACCGCTGCAGCGTGCCTGAGTTTTTAGCAATAGTGCAATTGGCGCAATACATGAATATGTCCAATGTAACTGCATAGACGGACACCAGTCTCGAAAAGATTCCAAACTTTGATGGTAGGGGCATTTTGATTGGACATATGAGCAAAAATAATCCAATCAGCATTCGTTTCACGCTTGTGATGTTGCGTTGCCGTTTAACATGCCGTTTAACATGTGTGCCGGAGTTGCACCCCCCCTTTTCAGCTAAATTGTAAATGTAAAACTGCACTAACTGGGGAACATTTGCAGTTTGCACCAGTCCTTGTTATTTGAGGTGTGCAATCATGCTTGCGCACCATCACGCCCCTCATTGCTTCGCAAGAAGTGCAAAAATATGCGCATGTAAACCTTAACACAACGCGCACCTCAATTCATGATTTACGATAAATTTTATTTTTCAAAATCAGCAACCAAGATGATGTTACAAATAGCTATGTGAGCTGCCATTGTAAAAAAAACCACAACATCCGCATTTGGCCTTGAAACTCTAGTACGACGATTTTTATTGGTTCATGCGCAGAGTTTCACAGTATAGACTGGCTAATCAAAAGCTGTGTTAGACAGCAGATGTCATTTGTTCATTTACGTTTTTGTCTGTATTCACGCTTGAACAAATAAGAATAGAAGATTAATCTACTGATAATGGCAGGAGCTCAGGTGCAGTTAAGCACCTTTTTGAAGTGGAGTATCGACCACTACATAATAGGTCACAAAATGAAGAAAAATGGCGGCAAAGAAATCGTGCACCTCGACATTTTCAGAAGGTTTATTTTTCACACACCTTCATTTTTCAAATAACAAGGACTGATATATCAGCTATTGGACTAAGTTCTAGTATATCCATAACTGGAGATTATGAAATGTACAGTGAAGATTATAACACTGAAATGTTCAACTTGCTTATTCTCCACGTCTTTGAGAGATACATGATGTCGCTGAGAAAGAATAGAGTCCCAGGAACCCTTACGTAAGGCTTACTTCAATAAATCAATAATCAATAAATCTAATATATATTGTGCTGCAATTGTTTCTACAATATACAATCACTGTCAATTTGCACTGGGAAAATCTCCAGTCAGCCTTTTGATTTTTGATCAGCTTGACTTGTTCGATCTCTCATTGGTTGCCTTGTGTGCAGTGGCATGTGACACTGTAGGCATACAGTAAGGTGAGTGGTTTTAAATTTGAAGTTATTTTCAATTGCAGAAACATGCAGTTCAAGATTGCCAATCTGCACTTGGCTTTAAAGATATCCATGCAAGAGAGAAAACATAAAATTCAGAGACTGGAGTCAGTGTATTGAAGTTGGCTCATCAAGTATAATACATGTATACCGTATAATACATCTCTTGAATGTTGTGGAGGAATGGACTATGATACCATTCAGAAGATTTTAATTGTCTGGCATTTATGTCAATTTTGTCTTGTTCAGTCAGTGCAATCTATGAATGGTATATCTTTCTTTTGAGAGTTATATTGGCTGCCCCTTCCCAATTAGGGGCGTGATGGCGCTGTGATTAGCGCGTCGGCCCAGTAATCTGCCAGCCTTGGCCGTTGTGGTTTGAGTCCTGCCTGGGCACCTCTCTTTCAGCCCAGAGAGACAGGAGCCCTGACACCGACATGATGTTGGTGAGACCGTGGTGATGTGGCTGAAAGATTGCCAAATTCCATGTAAAACTCAATCACTCACTCAGATTTGGCGAGGGGTCTGTGACATTTTTGCCTAGCAGTTTTGCTTGGAACTTGGGGGCACCCATATGCCTGTGGTACTACTCGAGTTCAATTTTTAAAATGACATTTAGAACAAGGCCTAAAAAGATCATCACCTTTTTTATTTTTCGAATGAATGGAAGTGGAACTGGTTTACTGAAATCTGATTCAGCAGAAAGCTATACAATTAGATAATAATGTGTGGCTGCTTGTGTAGCGCTAAATCCGTACTTGTAAAGCTTGCTCAAAGCGCTCTGCGCATTAATAACCTAGCTGGTGTACCCCAAGCAGCCTACAAGCGTTAGGAGGTTAACACTCCTGATTGGGGACCAGGTACCCAGTTTCAGCTGGATCAACTGAGACAATTACAAGCCAAACCACTTGCCTAAAGTCACAACACAGATATTGTGACGTCATTTTCTTTCGTCGGCGTCTCAGTGCGAGTTTGAACCCTTGAAGGCCTGAGAGCTTTACGATGCCAGCCGATCACCCATCATTCTCATTAGAGACCAACTCAAAATATGCATGTATATATTTTTATTGTTTGGATTTTTAAAGCAAGTTGGGGAGGGATGATAATTTACTGATTAATGTATATTTCTTTTAACCACTTAGTGATGGGAAGTATTTTTTTTAAAAAGGGTCAAATGACGGGAAAGGATGTGGAGAGATCCCCTGTTTCTAAATATGTCCACTAAAAAAAATTTCAAATTCCGTCAAAAATAAAGTGCCTGGGCCGAAAAAACGAAAAAGCCCGAAAACGCACGCAATATGACGGGTCCTGGGTCGCTGCACAGTTTAGTGATATTAGAAGTCTGTGCGCGAAGTCGGGAACCCGCAATATTGCGGGCGTTTGAAGATAACTTTATAACTTCACAAAATGTTTTAAAAAATTTATATTTTATATTTTCTTCTGGTTTACTGTTTAAGAAGGGATGCTAACTAACAATTATCAACTAAAACTACTTGTTCCCGAAGGCATACATACGTGACATAAAATATTGCGGGACATACAGAATTGCGGGTCCCGGCTTTTACCGATATTTCACCCGTTATTTGGCTCTCAAAAATGTATAAAGACAATATCTTTCCGATATATTACAATAAAAAAACAATTACGTAATTTTCGGCACACGCAATATTGCGGGTCCCAATGTTTGGCCCAATTTTTTTTTTCCGTAATATTGCGGGTCCCGTCACTACGTGGTTAAACACAAAATAAACTACACAAGCTTACATTTTGCTGCACGCAGTTTCTGAAATCTATTTCATTTCCATCAACAGGAGAACCGGACTACTTTCACCTAAATGGCGTCTTCTGTGCTGAGTAAGTATTGATAGTCTAAGTTTTCATTCATTTTGGTTCATGAATTGAATTCGATCCCACCTGCCCCAATTGATAGCCAGTTTAATCCATGACTCTAAGATTTGGAAATGTGTTTTTGTATTACCAAAAGGTGACTAAAATGGAATAGTGATGATGTTGCTGTTAATGGTGAGAACATTTTCACCATGTTCACACGCACACACACGCAATAACTCATGGTGTCACACCAAGATTCGCTTCACGTTTGTGTTCACACACACACACACACACACCGGCCCGCCCATACAGACGCACAGACATACACATGCACCTCCACGCACACAAACACATACTTGAAGTACAGTCACTCCTCAACTAACCTGGAGAAACTACTCACCTCCCATATGTAGTTTCGCACCCGAAGTAACTACTTCATAGAATCTACTCCGGGTATATCTCCTCAACTGTGGGAATGCAACTACTCCTGACATAGGTGCGCAGCAATACCTGAAGTAAATGTGATGTGTGAACGCAAAGCGGAGTCACTGTGGAGTTGTTACTTCAGGATTGACTGCCAAAGTACATTGAACTTGGTACAAAACAGACTGAGTATTCTGGCACTTTGTCAAAACCTGCACACAAGTTTCCAAGCCTCTGTCCATGCCCGATACAAACATTCTCTTTTAGCTCAAAGTGCCACATTATTACCCAGGTCATTGAAAAATGTGTCAACTCCCCGGGGTGTATACAACCTAAGCTGCCTGTTAGGCGCCAGAAGGTTAACTTTCACATTACCATCATTTTCTGACCAAGTACCCAATTTTTTAGGCAATTTATAAGCAAGGCCACCTGTCCAAGGTGACACCACTGACATAGTCATTGTCTCAGTGTGAGGCAGGGATCGATGAACCCTTGAAGGCCTGGACATTTTCCAACGCCAGCTGATCACCCATCCAACTACTCTCTGGGCTCGACAATGCTTAACTTCACAAGTTTGTGGCCTCTCTGCGATGCGCAAGGCCAACTCACCTCATATATATAGTTCTGTGATAATATTATTGATTTTATGTACATTTTTTGCACGAATCTAAATATTTAAACTATACAGTTTCATAATCGACAAACTCGAAGAAGAGAAGACATTCCTTGTTAGCTTGAACATCAGCGCATGCTTTGAGTCGGGAACATGTGTGGCAAGCATTCCGGTCATGAAGCAAGCCCGACTCCCCAGCTTAGCTTGTGACTGGAGCTCTACGTTATCCCTGAAAGGTATGTGTCTTCCCTGCCGCCACAGAGGCAACATGTAATTAACAAGTCAATTATTTGTTTATGCTTCTGAAAAAACCCAATACTATTACTTGCTAGACTAAATAAAATAAACTTGCAGAAACTTGAAACTCCTATATTCTCATTTGGTATTGAACCACTTCCTCCTCCTCCTCCTTAACCTCCTCCTCTTTAACCTCCTCCTTAACCACCTCCTTCTCCTCTTCCTTAACCACCTTTTCCTCTCCTTAACCTCTTCCTTAGCCTCCTCCTCCTCCTTAACCTCTTCCTTAACCTCATCCTTAACCTCCTCCTTAACCACCTTCTATTTAACCTCCTTCTCCTCCTTAACACCTCCTTAACCTCCTCCTCCTCTTTAATCTCCTTCTCTTTAACCACCTCCTCCTCTTTAATCTCCTTCTCTTTAACCACCTCCTTCTCCTCTCCCTTAACCACCTCCTCCTTAACCTCTTCCTTAACCACCACTTTCTCCTCCTCCATAACCTCCTCCTCCTTAACCTCTTCCTTAACCACCACCTTCTCTTCCTCCTCCATAACCTCATTCTCCTCCTTAGCTTCCTCCTCCTTCTTAGCTTCCTCCTTTTCCTCTTCCTTACCACCTCCTTCTCCTTAACTTCCACCTCCTCCTTCTCCTTCGAGGGCTGTCTTGAGGATATCTGAGGTCCCTTGGCAAAGCGTGTACTGGGGGCACCTCGCCCCCATCACATTAGAACTAAGCAGTATGTCACTGCAGAAAATTGCCCTATAGTTGGTTCAAAGTCTTATCTAATTTAGGGTGTTGCCAATTTGACATTAACACAACTGCATTTTAATAATCTTGAAGTAATAGTATGAATGTTAATTTTTATTAATTGTCGGGCCCTCTTAACATCACATGGCCCTGAGGCAATGCCTATGTGATAAGATTCCTCGTCTTCTTCTTCCTCCTCCTCCTTCTCTTCTCAGGGTTGTTTTAAGGATACTTGAGGACCCGAGCTACTGCCCAAGATGTCTATAGGATAAGACCCCTCCTCATCCTCCTCCTTCCAGGGCAGTTTTAAGGATTTTTGAGACCCCAGTGCCCAAGGTGTCTATATGATAAGACTCCTGGCCTCTTCCTCCTTTTATGAACTGATGCTCCCGATAAGACTGAAATGATGTGGCTGAATGATTGCTAAAGGTCATGTAAGACCCCAAATCACTCACTCACCTCCTCCTATGAACTGCTGCTGCTCCTCCTCCTTTTATGAACTCCTCCTTTTATGAACAACTCCTTTTATGAACTCCTCCTTTTATGAACTCCTCCTTTTATGAACTCCTCCTTTTATGAACAACTCCTTTTATGAACTCCTCCTTTTATGAACAACTCCTCCTCCGTTTTAAGCTTCACTGTCTCAACATTAGCAGTAGCTTATCTAGGGTGGGGCAGGCAGGGCACGTGGTCTAGGCACCACTTAACGAAAAACAACACCTCTTGTGGTGCTCCCTGACATTCAACACCAGAGGCAACTGCCTTTACCATGAGCTTGTGCACCAGATGCTACTTACCATAATTATATACACCGATGCTTGGTAGTAAAATACATCCCTATTGTACTGACTTGTTTTACTTTTTACTTGATGCAGATATTTTACATTTTGTATTTCTGTACAGGATTTTCACTCTCGGACTGGATGAACGACCATGATCTGGTGCCAGGCACGGTGAGCTTCCGATTTTACCTGGGCCTGGCTCTTGGGATCTCCGAGTACATGCATTACCCGATGTGCAGCAGAGAGGTTGGGATATACATACCTGATAGCAAAGGCTGGAATTCAGGTATTGTCCAAATTTATGATAAAACTTGCTATTTCTGTCGAGGTAATTAATTTGGTTTTTCTCCAAAAATTCTAAATTTGTAAAAATCTGAAGAAGGTGGTTGATACTTTCAACACTTTCTGAAATGTCGAATAAACCTACTTTTCACTGGTGGCAATTTCAAAATTTCAAATGCTAACTTTATCAAAGATATTTAATTTCCATTTCAATTCAAATACCATCAAAAACTAGTTATTTATTTTTGCATCGCAGTTTTACCAGTTTTACCGTACATCGAAGTATGGTTTGGATAAGGTTAGGTTACATCTGAAATCCCGAAGGGGAACATAGGTCTGTATATGCTGCTGAGAATACAGCTGAGAATGATTGTATCATTGACATCAGTATCCTGGTTGGGGATCCCTTTCTAAAGATGGTAGATACATTGCAACTGGAATGATTATCATCAGGATCCTGTTTTAGGATCAGTAAGATGATGACGGATGCATTGTGACTTGAATGATCCTGCTTATGAGCAGCAATTAGTGATCTTGCTCTCTAGAATTTTGGCACCCTTGAAATTCAGGGCATAATGGCTCTGCCAACGTCATATACCCTGGATGTATTCCTATTCACCATGGTCGTTTTGTGTGTATGGAAAGTCCAAATCTGCTAAATATAGACAACCAATGAAAAGTCGCATTCAGTGCAGGAGAAGTAACTCTTGATAAAGTTAAACGCATAACGTCTTTACGTCACCGTGTGGGGAGAAATGCTCCACATGATTGGAGTCGAGCATTTGCTATGGAAGCTTTACTGATTGATCCAAATGCCCGCCTTGAGATGATCATCATGAACAAAAGTGATTTTGGGTATATGACAGACTTTGGCGGAGTCATTATGCCCTGGAATTAGAGGATGGAGTTTTGGCTGATATAGTGATATTTCAGGATCAGATGAACGGGCAAGTCCTTTGCCTTATGCTTCGGGATACTGGTCAGCCCATGGGTAGAGTTTTGATCGGTAATACTTACTGTTCCATAACACTACTACTAACTGATGCATGACAATGCTGGGCATGACATCTTATCATTTCCTGTGAACGGGATGAGGTTTACTTGTCATAAACGTTTTTTTAGAAATTATGTGTGATTTGTTGAAATCATTTTTATCATCAGTTTGAAATTCTTTGGTCATATTGTGGCTAAACATTTTCTCATTTTTTTTGTCTCACAACTCTGTGGGTCTTCTGGGGAGTGACGTGTTGTCACTGGTAAAGAATAGGTCCTCAGTAACTCAATGTTTGTTGTACAAGGCAACTAAAATGAGGATCACTTTCCTTTCTATCAATCCGTTTTATGAAGTGTCTTTTCCTTCGATGTGCTCCTTGCACACCACATTGCATTATGTTTGAAATGTTGCCCTTGCAATGTAAACATAATTTCAACTAGCTTTTTCTCAGTCTTTCAGCTCTTTAACCGGCAGAATTATATCACTTACATTATAATTTTATAACCTAGGCTTGGCGTGCTTCACGAGCAGGTATCAGTCAACTGAAATTAACACTGAATGACGTTTGTTATTCCAAGTATGGTAAAACTGCCAAAATTTTGAACCTCTAAAATTTCAAAGGTACTATTTCTGTCGAGATAATCAATTTATTTTACCTAAAAAACAAATCAAAATATTTTGAAAATCTGAAAACAGAATTTCTAAAAATTAAAAAAGGTGTTGATTGTTACCTTCAATGGTTTCAAAAATTTTCAATTTTTCACTTACTGTTTGGTGGTAATTTCCAAAATTTTGGATTTGAACTTTATCGAAGGTAATAATTTTTAAAAATTTGAATATGTCAAAAAGTAATATTTTTTTTTGCTTCCACATTTTACCACAACAGGGACATATGGTATTCTGGAGTAAGGGTATAATCTGACCTTTGCCTGGCATAGAGCCAGTAATTAAAAAAAGAAACATTGCAGGACATTTGCCCTTACAACAACTAATGAAATGTCTAGGATTGGCCATTTTAACCCCAGATATAATCCAGACAGGGGTACAGTTTGGCCTGTTACGCAGGTGTAAATTTGCAGGTTGTGTGTCTTTATTTGACATCCAGGGGGTTAGTGGGGTAACTCAGTTGGTTGATCGTCAGCCTACGGACCTAGAGTCGTGGGTTTAATCCCTACCATAGGAGGTCAGCATGTTTGTCTGCAGTAGTCAGGATTTCTACATGCAGTGATGATATGGTGCCCTGCCCCATTATGGTATGACCATTGGTTCGTCAGTGCCAGCCTAGCTCGCAGGTTTCACCACATCAAAATCATCCAGCTCTCCCCTGGTGATGCAGGCTTCCTCCTGCACTCAACTAGCAAAAGGGAGCACATGGTTGAAAGATTGCAGAGTCTCACTATAATTCCATCCAACCGTTTACTACCCTCTAAAACTTGTTTCAAATGCTTGAAACATTGAATTTGCATCTTCAGGTAAGGCCTAAAAAAAAGAAGGAATATTTCTGGTCTTTGCCCCTAGGCAAAAATGATGCGATGATGCGATCTTCCTTTCATTTTTTTCTTTTTTGGACTGACTATTCTATAATCAGCTGTATGAACAGATAAGCAAATAATATTTCAGAATAACAAACTTTTTATAACCTAAAACAAAACAATAAATGGTTTCCTGAGAGAAAAACAATGTCAAAATTAAAATCTGGAAAACAGAGTTTAGAATTCCTTGCCCTTGGGAATTAATATCCGGGGAAAAAAGAGTTGATGTGGAGGGTCGAGATTCAAGCACACTGAGACCAGAAACCAAAGACTTTCTTTTTAGGCCTAATTGCTAATGACTACCTTTTATGATACAGCCCTAAGAAACCATTTTTCTTTTAGAGTGTCCAAGGATTTCTAATCTGCCAAAGCTGCCAAATGGACTCTCCTGCCACGTTCCCAACTCCTGTGCCGGCGTGGATTGCTGTCTGTTTTACGATGACCTCAAGTTGTCCTTCAACTTCAAAGTCTTGCTGGACACCAAGAACCTTGTCTTGACCGTTGGCATAGAGAACTTGATCTACAAGACATCTCTCTCCAACTATAATTGGAGTGAGTCTAATCTAAGATTTGAGTGGAAATAAATATTTCACTAAATGGAGTAATATATTATGGAGGCATTGAATTTAAGTTGAGTTTGACAGGAATACTCTAGAATGTCATTAAGCTGAAATAAAGACCAGAAAGATTGTTCAACAATCCCTCCATGACATTGGCCTATGGGTACTCTCAGAGTTGGAGGGGTGGGAGTGACCATCTGGGCTGATAAAATTAATCCCCAGTAAAACCGACAACAGTAGAGAAAACAAATCTTTTTGGTCTGGTGTTGCCCAAATCCTGAGTGTTTGTGTCCGAATCCTGAGTATTTGTGCCCAAATTTTGAGTGTTTGTGTCTAAATCCTGATCATGTACCTGAATCTTAAGTTTTTATGCCCGAATCTTGTGCATTTGTGCCTGAATCTTGAGCATTTGTGCTGAATCTTGTGCATTTGTGCCAAAATCCGGAGCATGTGCCTGAATTTTAAGTATTTGTGCCCAAATCTTGTGTATTTGTCCCAAAATCGTGAGCACTTGTGACCAAATTCTGGAGCATTTGTGCCGTAATCTGGAGCATTTGTGCCTGAATCTGAAGCATTTCTGAAGCATTTTTTCCATGAATCTGGAGCATTTGCGCCTAAATCTGGAGCACGTGTGCCTGAGTCTGGAGCATTTGTGCTGGAATCTGGAGCATTTGTGCTGGAATCTGGAGCATTTGTGCCTGAATCTTGAGAGTTTTTACCCGAACCCTGAGCATTTGTGACTTAATTTTGAGCCTTTTTGGCTGAATTAGGGGGAGGGGGAAGGAAGATGGGTGCAACTGTCCCCTACCACCCCACTCCCTCCTCCCCTCAGATTTACGCCCATGCTCCATGAGGCACATTTTGATTTAGTTTAACAGGTTACAGTGCCAGATCAGAAGCATGTTCCTTTATACCAGTGGTTCTCAAACAGTTTTGCTCCATGCACTCTTATCACCCTATGCCAGAATGTCATTGCCCCCATTCCACCACTGTCTGACTGAAAAAAAAAGTGTATTAAATGATATGGATACAGGGTATTTTTGGTTCTAAAACTTTTGTTTAGCAGTTTTACATGTTCAAATGAAAATGATTGGTTTGGTGCAAATTGATCATTATTTTATAAGCAACTGATTTGCAGTCAGCTGAAATTGATTAGCAATTAGCTGAAATTAACTAGCAAAATGCGATGCGAACCCGAACAAAAAATACCCTGGGATATAATCTGTATTCCTAATTTCCCCTCTTAAGAAGCTAAAAGGCACCAAACAATTGAGTTTTCAAATTTTATTTCTATGCTAGTTGTTTCAAAAATGCAATTAATTTTTTTTAGCAAATGTAATTGTTATATATAACTAACTGTTGAATTCCAATAGCAAATAAATGCTCTGCCATATCGTTGTTTTCGTATTTTCTTTTCAGATGAATGGCAGGCTTTCAATTTGAATGGTGTTGTGAGGTTAAGGTAAGCTAATCTAATCATGATTGGTTAATATCTCCTTTTAGTAAGTGTTTTCTAACTAATTGCATAGCTGCCAACTGTTACGAATTTTTCGTATTTCTTACGAATTTTAAGTCCTTGTACGAAAATACGATTATTTTTATTTATTTATGATTTTCTGTGAAAACAGGGATAAAGGTGATAAAGGAAACAAAACTTGAAAACTGCGTTACTTTCATTAATATCCAACGCGTAACGGCATGCCAGAAGGGACGCCATTTGGAAAACAGTGCGTAAAACAAAAGTTCCTTACAGCGTTGTGCAGTGATATAAAACAATATCGCAATGTTGGGAGTTTTAGAATTCCAAGAAGTGTGCTATTTTTAGATTGGCTTCCACGAAATTGTGCATACTTTCTTAAGTGGAAAGGTCGGGGGAGACTCGGCTTCGGAAAAGCTCGACCGAATGTTGTGGTTATGAGGCCGAATATTCTTTGCTTCTCTCTTCTCGAAACAAATTACCACATGATTTGGAGGGATAAATTAAAAAACTGTGGAATTAAAATGACACAGGCCTGGGTGGAAATTTGCCATATACCGACTCCCGGGGAAAGAAAAAACCACAAAGCGGGCAACAAAAATCCTTATCGTAACTTGCCCGTGGGCAAGTATTATCATTTATAAATTGTCAGACAGTGCTCGAAATTACCAGTCATCCTATACCTATAATACGCCAGGACATGCGTAAACATAAATGGACTGTCTTCTTTCACCCTCATTTCGGTTTGTACTGTAAACAGACATGATAGCTGTAGACTTCCGCCTGTCATGCGCAAACGTCATTTCCGCCGGAACTTTGATTATCTATAATAACGATACTCATGTGGCTATATAAACGAGTCCAACAATGTTATACAGGTTGTCCACCCTTCATTGCGATTGCGCTTACGTGTGTACTGTCGAATTACCATAGCGTTTGTCTTCGGGGATAAAAAGACAGCCATTAATGTAATCAAGTGTTAAATTACTATTTGCTTGTCAAACTGCAACATATTTCAGAAAATCTTGTCTGTTTGATGATCCCGTCGCGAAGACATAGCGTTAGAAACCCACTGCAGTTCTTCTGCAGTTTGAGGTCACGACACTTTGACTAGTTACATTTGTACGTATTTCGTTCGACGAGGCAGTTTCGTTAGGCCTATCCCATAGTACTAATTTTAACCCCTAATAAAATAAACATTTGTGACACATGGATTGAATAATCAACACAAAATGTTGGTAAAATTGTAAATCATTGTGGGAAGAGGAAGAATTGTAAATGTTGATCTCAACAGTAACTTGGGGCATCCCACTGATCTAGTTTGACAAAACCACTTACAAAATTAATTACACAAAATTAATTCATTGATAAAGTGAATAGTTTGTGGGTATTTAAAGAGCCGAAATTCCTTTTACCCTGCATTCACATCCCAGTACATGTTTTCGAGGCCAAATATTGTAATTACTAAGTTTCAGAGTGCCTGTAACTGGAAATTACCATTATTCTTAGAACACTGGTTACTGGGTATGTTTAATATTCCTTATCTTTGTATGTAGATTTCCTGACATGGCAATAGTTCACAAGAATATAACATACAGTTAAATGCATGTGTAGGTGATTTGCATTGACACATTTCTTTTAAATTTTAATAAATTCAGAAAATAAGTGTAAGATCTCAATTCAAACACATGTATTTTGATTACTTTATCATGAGAAAAAGGCCTACTTCAGCTTCCAAATATCTATATATTGCACCACTGTATAGAACCCCCGGGGCCAAGGCCTTGAGCAGGATGGCGTGATGGCTTTAATTTATATATCATGGAGAAAACTGTTGCACTTCATCATTCATGATTGTTTGATTTGTTTTATGCTGTCATCCACACAAAATCTAAACTTTATTGATGACCCAGGGCAACCTCATGAACCTGGTTTGCCACCTGGGCAACCTAAATTTGCACCTAGGTTGCCCTGTTAGGGCAACCCAGGAAAATAATTAGTTTCGACAGGGAGTATCAACACACGTGTTGATACTCCCTGGTTTCGAGCACTGTTACTATCATGCACATTGGAATAAATATGATTCATGAATGTGTACACTTTTAGTTTTGAGAACATTTAAGTTGAAAGTTGTAGGGCTCCTGAATTTTCAGCAGGGCTCCTAAATTTTAAAATCTAGGAGCCCAGTGGGCTCCCGAAATTTGAGCCTTAATTTTTTACCCTGTGGATGTATCACTATCTTATTAGTTTTGGTGTTCAAGTCTGCTGGAATGTAAGCATGGTAGATAACAAACTTCAATTGATAAAGCATTGCACTTTCCTTATGTCTGGAATGCATTGTTCTGTTTGTGCAAGAGAAACCAGTTGTTGCCTGAATCATGATTGCATAATAATAATTCATTGCAATTAAGGGCACAGGATGGCACAGTGGTTAGCGAGTTCTGTGCGAGTGCTAGGAAATTTTTCTCGTTAGCCACTGTGACTAAAACAGTTCTCTATCATTTAGCCACAAGCACATTTGCATAGCCACACATTTTTATCAACGTTACATACTAACAAAAAAAACACTTCAAATGTTACAGAATAGCATCTGCAGTTCATAAACATTTAATTTTAAAAGAATCTTTTGTTGCACCAAACTCCTAGGTCAGTTTCAAGAATCTGATTCAGGTCACAAACTTATTTTCCTTTTCCCCACTGTGGCTAAGAAAGCAAATTTCTTTTAGCCACAACCAGTGTTAATTAGCCTATGGCTAACGTGGCGATCTGTAGCGCTAGCACAGGAGTTGGCCCGGCAATCTGCCAGCCTTGGTGGCTGTGGTTGAGTTCCGCCCAGGCACCTCTCTTTCAGCCTGGAGAAACAGCCCTGACACCAATGTGACAGTGTTGTTGGTGAGACTGTGGTGATGGGGCTGAAAGATTGCCGAAAACCACTTGAAACTCCAAATCCCTCACTCACTCATTGCAACTATATCAAGTAAATGTGGTACAGTTATTCTATACTTTACAACTCCCACACTGATACTCTTCAGTAGTCATGAATAAATTAATAATGGTAAATTTACTCGCAGCAGGGTATTTTTTGTTCGGGTTTGCATCGCATTTGCTAGTCAATTTCATCTGATTGCTAATAAATTTCGGCTGAATGTTAATTAATTGCTGATAAAATGATGATCAATTCGCACGAAATGCTAATCATTTTCGTTCCGAGAGCAAAACTGCTAATCAAGAATTTCCAAACAAAAAATACCATGCACAGTGAGCTTTACATTTCATGATTTGAGTGTTTCACTCTTTGATGAAAGATCGCCCGTGAGATGCTGTTACGTGTTCTAAGATCCAACCTAAATTGACAAATTGTTAAACCTGGATTACATTTTTTTTTAAATTATGCATTTGAAATGATATGCGCTATGGTTTATGGATCTTTATTAAAACATTAATATTCAGGAATCAGGCTACAAGTAGCTTAGGGAGCTTACTTGTTACTTTTCAACACGACCAGGGTAGTTGTTAGTACTGTAAAGTTACGAAGTGACACGTCTGGTGTCCGTCTGTCATCTGTCCATCTGTGTATAAACAATTCAACCTCATATTTCCAATGTAATATAAATATTGATCAAATTGGATGAAACGTGGTATACAGCATCTTTGTAACATAAAGTTGTTTGGGATTGCATACATTTGAGCCCCGCAGGGATCACTTTGGGATGCGATATTCACGCATTATAATTTCAAATCTAGCATTGGTAGTGTTCAGACTGCGACAAATCTCGCATTACTTTTTTGAAACAACACAATGCATAAAAACCGAAGCGACATTTGCATACATACGTTCAAAGTTTCAAAACTGATTCTGCTTTATCAACCTGAAAGTGTTACAAAGTGCAATTGGCAAATGTACGTACATAGCAACTATTCCAAATGTTTTCATTCGGCTAGTTTCGTTTTGCGGAGTTTCTGACCGTCGCTTTTCGAACAGAAACATGCCACCAAAGAAACGTCTTGTCAAACAAAGTGGGGATCAATCAATTGTTAAGTTTTCGTGGGCGAATTCGCAAATTCGCCCACTCGTGTCGTAAAATCAATATGTCACTACCGCTCGTGTATTAATCTCTATGTATCCACCATCGTAATATAAACTAGTTTGGAATTGTATATGAGCCCTATAGACCAGTCTCAAAAGTCATTCATGTATTCATTGACCCCGTGTCATAAGCGCGAAAACGAGGCTTAGCAAGGCAAACATCAGCAACCACGCCGGGTTAACATTACATGGCTGGCCGAACCAACGTTAGCGAAACGGGACGAATATGTCTGTTCCGCAATGCAATGGAAATGCCTGAGTTCATAACAGACAGTTTTCATCATTTTCTTTCTCCAAAGAAATAATTAGAAGAATTGTAGCCATGATGAAAGGTAATTCTTTCAGGTACCGTACGGTTACAGCTAGCCTGCACATCTATGCTCAATTTGTTTGCATCGTTTTCACTCGATATTATGCATACACTGTCAGTGAAGTTACTAACAGAATATTGTTTTCAATATACACCACTTAAGCTTTGTGCTTTAAGTGAACTGAATTAATTCACCTTTCTGTATGCTGAAGCTTAAATGTGAAATACTTATTTACAAAACGTAATTGTCCATGTCGGCCCCAACGTAAAGAAACGTCAACGGCGGCAAGTAGAGCATTTTCCACAATGGACGGTCTGGGTTTGCAAGCACACGTTCTGGTGCATCCGTCCGACAGTTATCAAAATATCAGCATAAAATAGTCAAAATATTCCTACAAGCCATTTTAAAATTCGAATGCAACACCTTTTAGACATTGTTTTGAGAAGATTAACAATTAATTTCCACGTGACCTACATTCCGATGTGCAAAGCGCGGACGTGATAGAAGACAACTTTCTTCGGTGATTTTGTTCGCCGAGTTGCACTGATTTCGTGCATTTTCATCAATTATTATCGATCCTTATTAACAACAGCATTTGTATTACTCTACAAATACATGTACATGTCTTACTTCGACGTTGTGTATTTTTTCTTCTGGTATTTGTAGATTTCGCTTGGCTGGCCATGCAGATTCGCCTAGTGGGTGTGGCCATATGGGAGTTAGAACTTCTGTATATGGTTCGCTTCAAATGAGTTTTCTTAATAAAACGAAAATATCATTGTAATAGCAAATGTAGAGGGGGAAAAAATAGATGTGTTCCTTGCACAATTTAGCTGAATTAAATCCCATAACCACTTACAGGGATTTACCGGACGCAGGTTTTCGCGTTTTCCCAGTTTACCTATTGTGGACCCCCCAAAATTCAATCCCTACGTCCCCTGGGATGCACAAAAATTAACATCTTGTAGGCTAGACACAATAAGTAGATTGAGAAATTACTGAATTGTTTATTCAGTAATTAAAATATAAATTTGTCTACAATCCTTTCTTTGAACATAATGACATGTTGGCATTTCCAAATAAAAAAAAGCATCTAGATCTACTGTATTAGAACATGTCAATTACTGAAACAGGGACCCATATTTCTTGCCTTGGGACCCCCAAAAATAAATATTAGCGGTCCCCTGGACTCTCACAAATATTTACCAGGGTAAAACCCTGCACTTCCGATTTTCGTGTCAGATCTACATCAATAAAGATCACTATACACGTTACAAGTGCAGTTCATGCCATTGAGTTCGCGTTTCACGCATGAATCTTTCCCAATAATATTTATTTTAGCTTAATTGATCTTTGTCTTGAGCTGCTGGAACCATTTTCCACAATTACTCAACAAAAGAAAATTTCAAATCCCGCAAATAAGACAAATACACAACTTGCAAGTATGCTCACACGGGACCCCACTACGTTGTTTACATGTTTTGCCTAGCTTAGCCTCGTTTTTGCTAAGTCATGAATATTCATTAGACCTTTTTAAGACTGGTCTATAGTCATAGTTAAAAGTTAGCAATGGAAAATAATTTAAATAAGTAATGCAACTGCATATACAAGAAACAATTAGTTAGCAAAACTCCCAGGGATAACATCTGGAGAGTATTATTCGAACAAGCACTCTAATGTTTTTAATTTGGAAATTAATTGGTAAATCTCCCAGGGATCACATCTGGAGAGTATTATTTGAAGAAGTGCTAAGTTTTATAAGTTGAAATTTAATTGGTAACACTCCCAGGGATAACATCTAGAGAGTATTATTAGAACAAGTACTAAGTTTTATAAGTTGGCAATTAATTGGTCATACTCTCAGGGATAACACTTGGAGAGTATTATTAGAACAAGTACTAAGTTTTATGAGTTGGAACTTAATTGGCAACACTCCCAGGGATAACATCTGGAGAGTATTATTAGAACAAGTACTAAGTTTTAGAACACGTACTAAGTTTTATAATTTGAAAATTAATTGGTAACACTCCCAGGGATAACATCTTGAGAGAATTATTCGAAAAAACATATCCATTTTCTTGATATTTTGCGTTTATGCCTAAAATTCACCAGCACCATAGGTAGTCCCTTCATTACTCTCCTGGTCTGCAAGGACACGCTTCCTCGCTTCGCACATGAATGTCCCTGCCTCTTTGCTTTGAGGATTCTGACTTCATCTTCCCGGTCAAGTAATGCTGCTGGTTTCTACGGCCAGCTTTACCATTATTTGGGAAAGATAAAGAGAACCCTCATTGAAAGAGGCAACTGCCGACAGCTCGATGCAAACGCACCCTGCCAACAAAAACAGTCTTGGAA
>JAUELE010107564.1:0-14649 GCA_031471655.1 Diodora aspera
ATACGTGTTCAAAATCAAGGTCTTTCTTTTCCAAAAAAGAACATTTGGAACGATAAAATTAATATGCATTGAAATATATACATATCACGATTAATGCTGAAACTACATAACAAGTTTGTGATTTTAATATGTCTTTCAATTGTCATTTTATTTTTTTTCATCCAGGTAATTTATTATCATTCACAAGTTTTCTGAGTAATCTTCTTGTACAGCTTAGTGTCAAGACATTGAGCCTACATTCGGAGCAACGCTGCGTCGTGTAACTATTTTTGTTCAATCAGTTATTTAACTTCATACAGTGGCGGTTAACGTACAAGCTTGGGTGGTAGGAGGAACTAGGCACCATTAGGAGTTCGAACGAAGTACCAAACGAATTCGTTTCAGTCTGAAAGGAATATGGGATACAACATTATTTAACACACATCCAACTTTTCATGATTACATAAATATTAGTTCATATTCATGTTTTAATTTATTCCGTTATGAAATGCTTCAAATATAGTCGGCTTCCTTGATTTTTGTGCGTTTTGGAGACACAACAGCGGAAGTTTCAATATATATTATCCTAATGGCTCCAACTAACCATTAAACATCTTGTTCTACTCTATCTCTAAAGCCTTTCGTGTTTACTTCTACCTATATATATTCACGTTTATATGTATCCCTTCTTAATTAGGATTCGCCAGGTAGTGTCAAGTTATCTTAAACAAAGCCTCGCGTTGAAAATACCCCACGTCCGTGCCCCGACGGACCATATGGACTTGTAATCGCCTTAGGCTATCACTTAAAATGTCTCCGATCGCTGTCGAAATTGCGTTGGACCGCCCTGTGACGTGCCTGTGAATTTCCCCGACGTATGTGTGAGATTTGGTTCCCAAACCTGGCCGAATTTTGTAAAACAATAGCCTGCTAACGTAGTCTTGTACGAGATGGGTGGAGGAAGAAGGGGGGGGGGGCTCTCGAGTCCCCTCACATATTGCGGCCCCTGCACCCCAGGCTTATACACGTATTGTACAGATGTGCATGCATGTGGACATCAGATGTCCTTCCCCCCACCCCTCCCTTCTCCCGTTCTGAAACTGCTTTCGCCTCCCTTGTACAGGAAATCATGTTTTCATAATTAACCATTATCGATCTGTTATGACTGGGTTTCCGACAATAACGTATCGTAATTGGTTAATCTTTTGTAGCTTCCCAGTGTTGGATAATGCATAATGTATATGTCTTAATGGTTCGCGGTCTGGTTTCCTGTCGTGTAGTCTGTAGATGTTGAACTGGGCTCATTTCAAGTAAAATGTTGAGCCTGATTGCCACGTGTTTAGAATTGGTAACATTGTGACATTATTTTTTATTTAAGGTTACATTACCTTGAAAAATAGCTATTCTGCTACTCCGTAGATTGAGCCCAGTTCAGGATTCGAACCGGCACCCAAAGACACCAATTGCCGTGACTATTGGGGGTTCGGCTGAACGACTTGAGATAATGTTTCACTGGCTCATTGGCATTCGTATCTACTTCGTCTCTTTCTGTAACCGTCCAAATAACTCGGCCGTGTCCAATCTGAGCGTGCTTAGTTATAGTAATAGTATTGGAAGTAATGAGGTCAAATAGGTTTTACTATGCAAAATTATTTCTCTAAAATTCGTATCAATCCAGTTTTGAATTAGAATTTTTTTAAATTTTGAGAACATTGTTTGAAGTAATAATTAAAGCCCGTTGGAGATCAGGCGTAGATATATATTCTATTCCAACATATTTAGAGTTATCTTTCTCGGAAGTAGTCCGCCGACCATGGCGTCGGAAGTGGCACGAGGCGTCATAAACATGGTGTATGATTCGAGGGGTTTACTAATGGTTCATTGGGATACTGCATGTTTGAATTTTATCATAAGCTTGGTTCAGCGCTCTAGCGTGCACGTGCTTTTTTGTGGATATAATATGAAAGAAATAGGTCACATATTATGTACATCTGTCAAACGTACACAGCCGCATATGTACACAGCTGGTGAAGCAAGTGACAGCTATTTTAGCAACATTTATGAAAAGATTCCTGATCGGGCATGAAATCTAACCCAGCCCGCATGGTCAGCGAGCTCAGATGGAGACAAGTGTTGTCCATAATTTGACCATTAGCGCCCTGGCCTGCTATACCGACTCATTTCATTTGCATAATTGTGAAATAATCTACGGTTGGTTGGTTCTGTGTTGCCCTTTGTTTCCGGTTGATGTGCGCATGACAAGGACAGGTCGCGACATCTTGATCTAGGGGCTAGGAATATTAACTGGCAGATGGGGTGGTGAATGCGGCGCAAAATCGATAGGGCGTCTGGTGTAGACATAAATATGTGCATTTTAAGTCTTCTCTGGACCGTGTATCGCCTGACTTGTATATATAAAAATAGGATTTCACCAAATACGAATCGGAGAGGAACATATTTGGTAACTCAAAGGCATTTTGAGGGAGATTCTTACGAATCCAATGTTACGTAATAAAGAACATCCGTTCTATAACGCAGTCTCTAAGCCTTCTTTAGTCACTTTTTATTGCGTAAGCTTGCAGCATCAGTAGGTAGTTACATGATTTTCGGCGGTAACATATGCGAGTCGTCGTCATTGACAAAGACGTGACGGTAATAACTTTTACTGTGCTCACATTAATCACAACTAGATTCAAGTTGAAAATAGCATAAGTGCTGCAGTCTCGATGACTGGGTTTGATCTTGGTTATATCAATTTATGGGTCACTGCATGTACTTATCAGACTGTCCCTCATTCCATTAACATCCAATATCACCTCATATACTCTGTTTAGTCTGCTAGTATAACGGTCACGTGACTCACAGCTCATTTTAAGTTCAGAAACGGATCTGATTCATCATCTTGTATTTCTTCCCGCCCCAAGAGTATCATTCCAGTGGCTCCGATTCCTAGGGATTTAGCACCAACATCTTTTTCTTCACGTTTTAAGCACGCCCTATTTGTTGAAAAGGCTTTAGATGATTATTACCTGCCATAGTACCAGCATTCTATGGACACGAGCTCTGCCATATATCATCGGATTCCGGGTCAACTTGCTGTCGTGTTTCTGCTCGAATTGCGCTGGCACAGCGTGTTTTGCATTGACACTGAGCTTTAAATCGGATCACGAAAATAGTCAGTACTTGATGAAGGCCAAGTATTTTCTATTGATTTATATCGAGAAAACATGATCTTTTGGATCCATGTCGACAAATTTTATTGACTTTATTTCACTTAGCAAATGATTGTTATACAATGTACCATTATCAGATTTTTACTGACATTGTGGGGAGACGTGACTTGGGTAGACATTTGCGGGTACAAAATCATATCGATCAAGACCTATTTAGTCAAATCTCTAAACGGGTTACATTCGCAAACTGTAAGCTTTTCAGTCAACACATCACAGTACTCGTATATATAAGGCATCCCACATTCCATTTACAACATGAACTTTCGTCACATCAGTTTTAAAAGGCGGTATGTCTTAAGTGCAGTTAAGTATATGAAGATACTTGTATACACTGCATTAAGATGAGTTTTAGCCTTCTTTCAGGGGTCGTGTTTATCACACTATATGTCAACTTGCAAGTCATCTTCGTTATCTTGTTAACCTCTCCAGTGTGATGACCAATTCTTACACTTTAAACACTGATCCATCTACAAACTGTTTTATGTGGGGCAACATCTCCATGAACTAGTTGCAGAGCTTCAGTGATTTGGGAAGATGGAAACCACTCGAGTTTTGTTAACAATTTGATGTCAGTTCTGTCCTAAACGGGGTTTCCTTTGCAGAAAATGTGTCCATGCACCCTCACGAGACACAGACAAGTGTGTTGATGAGTAGATGTGTCTGCAGACATCTACTGGTCGCAAAGACATGTTTATACCCGTTCGGGTTATACCCGTGAACTGGAACATATATCGCAATACTTTTTGACTTATCCTTCTATGCTACACATATATGTAAATGTAGATTTTGCCGGCGGTCTAAACGATTTCGAGCTCAAATCTCTCACGCTTTCTCTCTATACCACAATTAGACTTAGAAAACTGAACATCTCGCTCTAACATAGCCATCTTTGCTTGGCCCTGCCTCAGGCACAGCTAGGAAAGACAATATAGTCCCAGGAATAATAACCTGCCTTTGTTTTTCAATAATTATAATGAAGGAACTTTACAGCCTTAGGGTCTTGACAAAAGTCTATACCACAATCTACGATGTAAGTTTCAAATTGAACATTGGACATCATCACTTAATATTCTTAAGTCCTACCCAACACATCCTTCATATACTTATCAGTGTTTTCACCGAGCTACACAATTACTGGTCCCCTGGACTGAGGGGGCATAAACTTACCTGGGAACATTTTTCGGTTCCTGAAAATAAATAAAATATAAACTAAATATCACATTACAATTCGCGAATAGAAAGGACCGACGGTTACTTAAATAACCCCTTCAGATACGGGCATGTACTTCTGGCGTGAGTGTATATGTATTCAAGATACGGAAAACTGTCAACGTTTTAACGGGAATCAGCACTTTAAGAGAGTTTTTAAATAAAGGTAGCATGCAGCGATAAACACTGAAGCTAGCAGCAATAAAACTTTCCTAGGTCACGCAACATGTATCACTGCGCATGCATAGTGTTTTGTTTGGTAGGCCTGTCCTTAAATCTCAAGATTTACTAAATCTGTAAGACGGGTTTGTGTTGAATTATTAACCATTTTCCTTATTGATTTATGTTATGCTTTTTGTTGAGGTGACCTACATCGACTTGTGTTTTCTTGCAGTTTTGTCTAATCGTTCAAATGATACCCATTTATAGTCTATATAACGGCCGTGGCATCATGTATAATTTAACTTATATGCCACGTTATATTGTCACGTGTTGTAGTTCATCTAATTGTATCACGAACTATTCTTTTCGCGTTTATAATACATTGGGTTTAAATCGCACCGACAATTATTTTTCAGCTTTTAGAACGTTATTCAGATCGAATTAAAAATATAGGCTATAATTATGACTAATCCGTGACTAAGCGCTATGAGCAAGTTGTTGGTGTAGGCACAATAGCAATCTGAGGTTATTATTAATCTATGAATTTAACCTGAAGTCAAGGATACTTTTACTTTAAAACAACAGTGTAGATTATTTTTATGTTTGTTACATGGTCCGATTAATACTTTTATTCTCAGGGGAGATATTTGAGATAACCAACCCGTCGACTGGTTGTCTTATAATGAACGTAGGGCGAACACATTCCGAGCACGTGCTCTTCGTGGTATATGGGAAAGTGATCATGCTGCGTGTGGTATAATGGAAAACAACAACAAACCCTTAGACGAAGACGATATAACATCGCTTGCATTCGAAGGTAACATCGGCTATCGACGTCAAGACGGGTCGTCAAATATTTCAACCAGAAACGAAACTGTCAAATATTTACACGCTAATTAAGATTATCGCGTCCTGGGAGCCGTAAGCAAGTCTAGCCCTGTCAAGACTATCCGTCTCCAGCAGTACAATGCACTACTTGATATACTTATCGACCCTAACAAGCCATAAGAGATTACTTAAAGACTACATACTTTGTGCGTTCTCGCTAATTCAGACAATATTGTTGAGGCTAATACATTACAAAGACTGGCCTTTGTATGTGGTCATTGAGAGTCGTCATGCGCTCTGATCATCATTGCTAGATACTTACGCATTAAGGACGCCGGCAGAGAGAATACTTTCTTCGTTCGGGCAAGTCATGAATATTCAACGCAAGGCTAAGATGATGTATACAACCTTTGTTTGACATTTATTAAATACCAATCTCGTTTATGCTAATTTTAATTTCCTGGTTGGACAAACAGATATGTTCGCGAACAAAGTCCAGTTTTTGTTCTTTTCATTTTAGAAACCGAATTTTAATTTGATTTTAAAGGTATTGAAATTGAATTCTAATTGGAATAGGACTGTAACATGATTTGAAGTATTCCTTTTTCTTATTTCTGGATGTTATATTAATGTAGAGTACATAATATTATGTTAAAATTAGGTCAATTAATTGGGTTTGAGATTTCTCCTCTAAACTCTCTTTTGCACGTCACCTACTCCAGGTTACTATATCAAACCCTCTTCGCCGTGTTTGGTTTTGTAGATAGCCAAGTCTAAGCCAAACAGACGTCGCTTGCCTTGGATAAACACAAGCTTGATTTATAGAAGAGTATAATCCCCTTTATGGAGGAATAATAGAGAGTTTTTGCATTAGCATATCTGTGTTGTGTGTTTAGCCTATGACGGCAAGATTACAGACTAAAGCTAACATTTGTAGTTAGTAACAAGAATACGTTAGGTCTAAGCCGGGGCGGGCATAACAATATACTGTTGTATTTCAAGACGTCTTCTACAGCGATCAAGCGTGTGCTCTGACCAGGCGTTTTGATATGCTTGAAACGGCAACGATATCTCGTTATGTTATAGTGGATAAGTGAGTGAGTGATTTGAGGTTTTCGGCAATCTTTCAGCCACATCACCACGGTCTCGCCAACATCACGTCGGTGTCTGGGTTCCTGTCTCTCCAGGCTGAACAAGAGCTGCCCGAGCGGGACTCGAACCACAACCGCAAAGGCTGGCAGATTGCTGGGCCGACGCCCTAATCATTGCGTCATCCTGCGCCCCGTTATAGTGGATAAAGAAACATTTACATTAAATATCGGGTATGCATCACGTTATAAATGTGGAAAAGGAAATTATTCGGTTAAGGGAGCGACCATTGGATATAATGAGGGGTGAGGGTGTGTGAAGATTTTGAAAATAAATTGTTTGCAGACAATTTTGGAGAAAATAAATATATTGCATGAGTCAAGTAAAAATAAATAAATTGCAGAGATATCGTTATTTTCAGTTTATAATTATGAAATGTATCCTGTAATTCTTTAATTTGTAACAGTGGGAATATGGACGTACCGCCGGGTCTTCCTACGATTTCGACAGGTCATTACTCCTGCAATACAGTATTCAGGCTAGGGCTATACTAAACTTTTGTCAAGAACCTAAGGTTGTAAAGTTCATTAAATGTATTTTAAATCAGAGGCAGGTTATTATTCCTGGAACTATATTGCCTCTCCTAGCTGTGCCGAGCTGAGCAGAGATGGCTATGTTAGAGTGAGATGTTCAGTTTTCTATGCCTTGACTCGGAGTCTTGACGAAAGTCTAGGGCTATACCTATATAGTTGGATTATGGCTTGTTGTGGTTAGTTTTAGAGTTAAAGCAAGGTCATGATAAGAGATATGGTTGGGTTACGGTTTGTCCAATGGGATGTTGGACTAAGGCCGTAATGGGTTGTCGAACTATCGGATCCACTACATACCGCTGTAGTGGGTTCGTCTATTTCCGTTTTGTCGGTATGAAATAATCATTATAATGACTGCAAAATCTGTTCTGGCCTATCTGACAGACATTGTAACGTATTGTGAAAATTGCAATCCTGGGGATATCAGATTACAAGTTGAAATTAGGCAGAGGAGACTCGAGGTGCAGTACCTTAATATAGATACAAGAGAAAAACACTCAAGTCCTGACCTGACAGACAACTTTGCACATAATTTTATATTTGATGAAGACTATTACTTTTCAATTTGTGTTTCATGTAGTAAGATTACGTTCTCCATGGTTTATCGTTACCAAAGTTTTCCAGCGAAGACTAAAATGATAAGAATAGTTCTTCAGTGGAGGTGATGGGTCCTTTGCCCCAAGGATCATTCAAATCAGTAGTGTTAGCTTCAATTAATTGGTCGGAGTTGACCACTGTCCGCAGGGTTTACTACTGATAATCGTATCACTTGTACTTAAGACCAGAACGATAGCAAGCGTTCTGGGAATGTTTGGGATAATGAGAACGTTCCCCGCGATTGTGCCTCGGAGAATCGGGGACTCTTGCTTGCAGCCCACATTAGGGTCTGCAGAAGTGACACTAATTGCTGTACTCAATGCATTAAGCAGTTTTGTTGTTGTGTGGCATACGGTTTGAGTATACGTATAACTAGCACACTTTTGTAAAGACCTTGAGAAAAGTGGGTCGCATTGATACTCCTTTCTGCATCGACCTGACTCAGAAGACTAACGAAGGAAATGCATTTCTAGAAGAGTAAGAGTGGTCGTTGATAGTTGATGAAGGCAGTAATTAAGGCTGTTCAAATCGTTTGATATACTAGTCTTATAGTAAGAAAAGTACAAATATTGCTCATCTAGGTTTATAATTCCTTTCTGAAGCATCCATTTTAAGCGTGCAAAGAAGGGTATCATAAGTTCCCCTTGCCTTGACTCAGAGTCTTGACGAAAGACCAGTCAAATACGAAAGTATTTGGGCAAAATGTATATGAAAAATTTGAAAGAACAATTTTTAACTTTGTTCAGCAAAATAACTTTCACAGCTGAATGTTACTGTCAGTTGATGAGCTGGAGGCGAGAGTGTTAGATGAGGAAAGATAGTAAAAGCTCACTTAACACTGTATTCGCCGTGGCTCTTTTCCTTTCTCGTCTCAACATTCAACGTGCAATATCGGGAAACAAACTTTTTACTCGAGCAATTTTCTTTTCGAATTGGCCCAAAATGACGGTCGGCTAAATCCAATTCCAAGATATTGAACGAAGAGTCATTTTCAATTCTCGTTTCGGCGAGATTTGGCCGGCCTGTGTTTACACCTCGTAACCGGCAATGGAGAACATCACAACTCAATTATGTAACAGTCCGCATTGAATATTCAATATTTTGTCCAAGTTCATTTTGCACGTGTCGACGCCGTTAGGAACAGTGCATGTATTATAAATGTTCGCTGATTCTCCTGTGATTGCAGATCGATTTCAGTGATTGATCGAAAGCTGAAAACGTTATGCAAACATGTTCATTAAACTAGCATATTGGTTCCCACCGTTCTCTAACCTTCACGGATTTGAGAGAGAAAGAGAGAGAGAGAGAGTGAGTCACACAGAGAGAGACAGAGAGAGATAGAGAGAGACAGAGAGACAGAGAGAGAGAGAGATTTCCTCTCCCAAGCTGCATCTATAGGCTTTAAACATGCCATACTTTAGACATGTTAAACGACATGCACCAAACGAACTTGCAGATTAGCAGTAAACGTGTTTGGTATATTTCTGATGCAAGAATCGTTGACTTTTCTACATGTTAAGGTGTTAGTTTTTCAGTAATATACAGAATAGTATTTTGGGTATGGCTTTCAATCTCACCATGAAGGTGACTCGGAATATTTTATAACATGACTCAGTGTTCCGATTCATCCTGGATATCAGTTGGGAGACAACGTCGTGGTTTTTCTGTCCCGTGTCAGCATTGCCTAATTTGAGGAAGCATGTTTCACCAGTATATGAGGGAGGTTGATTACAAGCCATTATTGTGGCGTACTGTGTGTCTGAACTTCCTTTCCTTGGTTCAAAGCTTGTATTAGCGTTAATTGACTGACATGTTTGAGCGATGCAACATATGGGCGGAAATTGATGACGATCTATAGGAAGTTGCTATGTATGTTGCTATTGCCCGCCGCATCGCCGGCAACGACCTTGACTTCGGCAGTCACGATGTTATCACAATTAGACATCACATTCTGCCCCAAGTTTGCTTTTTATTATAAAACAGCCTGTCTTAATTTGATCAGAGCGAAGTCTATTCCATGCACGTGGCGTGAAACGCGGAAGTTGTACGAATGAGCTTGTCACGTGACTATGTTTGGTTTTTGTCTTTTTTGTTGCGGACGTACCAGCCGTTTCGTATGCTACGACAGATGGTAGCGCATGCATTTCCACTGCATTCATCGTAAACAGCATTGAGGCATATCATATATGGGAAATCGTTGTCTTGAGATTGCTTTTATTCATTATATGCATTGATCAATCTGCAAATGTTATTACTATGTTATAAATATGCATGTTTGACTGACTGTTATGTGTCTTAGAAGACAGAAACATGCATTTGCTTATTTTACATTCTTTTTTTCATTTTATATATTCTGCTCTTACTTCAATTTTTATCGACTAGAATTTACGGGAATTGACATGGTGTCAGTTAGAATGTATCAGCCCTCATAAACAATGCTAGCTTGTCGTACAAGGAGAATAGAATATAGATTTTGTCTTTAGCGTATTTTTCTGTCGTTTTTGTCTCTGTTAGACTAAAAAATAGTCTATGAAATATTACAAATTATTTTATTATATCTAATTTTATTACTTCAAGACCCTTGCTCCTAGAAGCTAGCTAGACTTGCTAAAGGCTTTAAATATAAAAATAACAAAATTTCACAGTCATAGGGCAGGACTTTGTCTCGGTGTGCACATCAAGTTTCATAAGGCTGAAAGGTTGCCTTAGCAACGTAATATCTGTGACTGTTCTGTTCTCCTGACGCCACCCTTCTCTTGAGTGTGTTGCATCGAGGTGGATCTGATAGTCCGACAGCCCGTTAGTCTGACATCCCATTGCCCCTAACCCGAATTGAACCTTTATAGGTCTGGAACCCCCAAAGTAAAAGAATCCCCAAACGTCGTACGTGCACTGCAAGAATATAATATTATTATATTGGTCGCCGTACTAATGGCATGACCCCTTGGAAACACCGGTTGCATAGATGAAATATTGCTTCTACGGCGTTAACATTAACTAAACTAAAAATGTCAGGTTTAGGCAAATGTCAATTTAAGACTTTAAGATATATATATATATATATTTACGTTTATTCATTCGTCCTTTATTCGCATTCATATTAACATGTTAGATAGATTTAAAAGGTTATACGGGCCAAAACAGATGTCCCGCGTATCGGTCGTTTACCTTCCATACATGGGGAACCATAGAAAGGTGACTTTATCACGTTAGTACGTCAGTTTAGCGCCAAATATCTTAAGTAACATACATTCAGTCTCCTAAACGATCAACTTGTTTGTGTGAAGGCACTTTCTCAACCTATTACAACTGCTAAAACTTCCTTTGTTTGGCGAGGCAATGTCGTAAACAGCTGCGCCGACCTTTTGCGGTACCCGGCGTTTGTTTGCCCTAGCCAACACGTGTATGTAAGTTGACTGTGCTGCCCTCTACAATGTCACTGTCAACGTGTTGGCCAACAAGTCAAGTTCTAACTGAACACTCTTTTGGTAAGCTGTCGTTTGAAGTGACTAGACCTTCCTTCTTCTTTGCCGGTTTTCTTGCCACACAGGTTTTGGGGAACGCAAACCATGGTCTCTCTTGAAATAGACGGAGTAATTAGTCCCTGTAATCCCTGTGGAGGGTACATCTGACGAATTTTCAAGTTGGATGGGATCGGCCAAACGTTTTCTGGGACCCCATGTCATTTATTTCATTCTTTGTAAATTGGGTTTAAAGCTGGCTTCGGCATCACCTTAGTAACATTTGACAGTGCTGTAAACAATCTTGAAAAAACTGGACATGTATGATGTCACTTAACAGTACGTGTTATATATTAATATATTTAAACGCTCCCTGGTAGTTGTATTAATCATCTAATATTGGAAGAAATGTTTAAATATTTTCTTTTTAAAGTTATCCGGGGAAACTTGGGGGGGGGGGGAGAAGGGGCGGGGCGCTCCAGTCCCTTAGGGGGTTGGAAAAAGTTAACCCATATTAGCAGGCAAAGGAAATCATGTGACATATATTGTTGATTACCTACATAATTTGATATGAATTATGAAGATGAATCGACCTGTCAGCTGTTACGTAGACACACTCATTTCACCTATTTAGTTACACTGAGATTGGGGTTTGCGAAACATCAAACAAAATAAAGTTTATCCAACAGCCTAACGCTTAGTTGTCTGTTCTATATAAATGATCATATTGAGACACGAAGCATTTGCAAATGTTTTTGACAACACATGTTCACTGTTTTATATCTGTCTACAAGCTACAGTTAAGGAAATCAGATCTGATATCATAGAAATCTGGTATTCCTTCAGGCCCCTGGAGCTGGTTCTCGACTCGTCAGTTGCACGTACTAACGTAATAGGGTGTATTCACTCAGTCCGATAGCATCTTTTGTAACGGCAAGGTCAACGCCGCTAACAGTAGATCATATCTAGAAGTCAGGCGGTGCAGTAATTACTCTAAACTCGCAGGTAATGGAGTGCTAGACGCTCTGATTGCAATATAAGACGTGATCCAAATGCCGCCAGTTCACCGCTGCCAACACTGAGCGCCCCCTTCGGTTGTCACGTAATTAATGGCGGCGATACCATCTCTCGAAATTGGACGATCGGTTACAATTTTATGATAGAAGGTTGGACATAATTCGTCGGCAAAATTTACCTACTTTGGGGGGGGGGGGGGGGTTATTGAAGACATTTAAAGTTATAATTTTTGTACATGGATATGCTTTTGAATTCGGCTGCAGCAAAAATTGGACATTTCCGGTACAGTTAGTGTCGAACGAAGATTGAACACTTCCGGTTACAGTAAGATGGTCTGATACGGCCTCATCATAAGCATTATTATATTCAGTTTAGTATTACCTTACATGGAGTCACATCCGTACATTTATCCCCTTATCCTTAAAGACTTGACATTAGGGATCCATAAATTTGCATGATTATCACGAATTGCAGGTGTACGTTACAGCGCTGACGACATTTACGCAGTGAGATGTGTTCACGTGTCGGTGTTCAAACTGGGAAGCATGGCAGAATTCTCAGTCTTACCACCAGACCGCAGGAATGCGCAGCGCTTGCCAAACAGCCAGTTACTCCTGTGTCATATCATAAGCTTGATTTTAGAAAACCCTAAATCAGTCTAGCTCAAGACAAGCGAGTCTAAGCTCCTCTTGAAGGACTGTCATGCAAGACAACTGGAATTAGATATTTCATTGACTCAGTTTTAGTCTATCAGTCTCGTTAACCTTTACAATTATGGTTTCGAATCTCGCTAGGGACAGATGATTTGCTGCCCTATGTTGTAGACTTTTATCATGTCCCTGTGACTGCTTATACTAGAACGCCCTGTTTAAAATGGCATCCCTTTACTTAGCCTGCCAGCCTAAGTCACGTATAGGGTGATATGCATTACCGATACACATAGCAATTTATAATTGATAAATAATAACAAGAGAGGGGTTAAAAGTGACTTAAGGCTTGACAAAAGTCTATCCTATTTTGGTTCAGTCCGAAAATTGGAGCCCTGAAATCCAGGTTATATGACTGAAATATGACTGAAACACGTTCAAACTGCAACCTACTAGTATGCATCCAGTTCTGTCAGGCGGATTGAGTAATACAAAAAGGGGAGGGGTTGCCAGCGGACTTATCTATATTCAATTAAAAAATCATAGTTTGCTTAAAACGGGGGGAGCGCCCTCCTTTGGATTCCCGCCTGTCTTAAATAACATTTCTTGCCGAGAATATCATTTAAGAAGGTTCAAGAACCTGCTTTCAGACTGAAACAATTATCTAGCGGCTAATTATCTCATGGGGACCACCCTCAATAACGTCCTTTCAGTCGGTTCAGATGCTATAGAAAGATCTACTTAGGTGTAATTAAATAGACAACGTATCGATTCCGGGCTGACTTACAACGACAAAGTGACTGCAGTGATGAAGCACGTGGTTGGAGCGCTGCATTGATTCCACGGGTCGTTCTCGGTCTAGTGTCACAAGCAGACTTACGGAATCAGGAAATATGCCAATTCTACCGATGCATCTGGTTTTTGCATAAGCCGCCATCACGAATGCCTTTTTTTGTGTGTGTCGTCCTTCTTGACATTCAGAACATGTCGTGTTCTACAATCTGAGAATATGGTGATCGTTTCGATACTTTCAGAATACGCTTCGTCTCACTTCAAGTCCGAACTTGACTTTTTTAGCTGACAGCATACTTGTTTTGTAAGACCACTCAATCACGTGTACTAATTCTGAACTGACGGATAGGTCCACCTTGTCAGAAAGGCTTCCGGCTGCACGTCTGACCCTGTCGGCGTGTTTTTAAAAAATTAATGTATGCTAATCGCCCTCTCTTTGAATACATGTCAATGAAATTGTACTAGCTCACAGTGCAAAGTGTACGCACGCTGTTAGTCCTGCCCAATGTTAAATATTAATTTGTTAATTATATTTTAAAATCTTTAGCCAGGCTACTAAAAGCAAGTCTAGCTAGCTTATATTACACACATGAAACTGTGCATTGTACGAGCAAGATACTTGAAGGAATAATAATTAAATATAAATAAAATAATTAAAAATATTTCATATACTATTTTTTAGTCTGGCACGAAGTCTTTGAATACATTTTAATGAAAGTTTATTGGATAAACGTTTATGATAACATTGTGATGCGCGGTAAGATATGCATCTTTCATCTGTTTAAAGGAACATGACTAAAATAAATTATTATATTGAATATTGTTTGCCTTCTGGGTAGATCTGCTCATCTCTGCTGCACATTGGCGGATTTAATGGGGGGGGGGGGCGTCTGCGCCTTCATCCCCCTTTCCCCCTTTAAATCTGGTAAGCAGAAGTACAAAAGATTGTACTTTGTTCAACTTTAATATACTCGTGGGAAAAAATGGTTGTCGCCCCCTAGGATCGCGTATTTTGGGACATAAAAGATAAGAAAACTTAATATTT
>JAUELE010107675.1:0-14648 GCA_031471655.1 Diodora aspera
GTTGGAGGGATGATGCAAAAACCTACATATCTTCTGACCCCACACCCCCTTAAATGTAGCCATCCTATGTTTTATTATGATAAACTATGGTTCTGCTGCAAGAGAGGTATGGCTAGGATTTCAACTCAGGACTGTCAACTACGGCAAATCACAGATGGTCAACAACACCCTACCCTAGTCCTACACAATCTGCCACTATCAGCAATCCTGGATTTTCGGCATCAAATGTAGGCATCCATGTAATACTGGATTTTCAGCAATATGCTAGCTATACCACTATAATATTTCTAATAGTAACCTGGTACCTCTCTTCCAGAGTGAGTGCAATATAGCTTAACGTCAGTGTGTGCAATATAGCTTAACGTCAGTGAGTGCAATATAGCTTAACGTCAGTGTGTGCAATATAGCTTAACGTCAGTGTGTGCAATATAGCTTAACGTCAGTGTGTGCAATATTTGCATGGTATTCCTCCTGATTTAGTTGAGAGACTCCTGATTTTCACCCCATCTACCTCCTACTTCCAGGTAATATTACTAAATTGATTTTTTTGGTCAAATTGTTTTTAAACTTTTTTTCGTAGATATCTATGGTATAGAACCTATGTAACAGTTTTAGAAAACCTCCCCTTTAGGACTGCCCCCTCCCTTTTCAAGCTGGATCTCCCCCCTCTAGCAGGTATGGGCAATGCTATGTATGTTTCATTGCAAGAGAGGTCTGGCCAGGACTTGAACTCAGAATTGTCAACTAAGGCAGATCATATATGGCCCACACCCTATAAGTCTAGCCTGTCATCCAGACCCTGAAGTTTTATTCTAACAAAGACAAGCACACAGTCTAGATATGTTCCCAGTCTAGATAGCTGCAGCTTCTGAAGTTAGGAGTCTCTCTGGGATCTTATTTATTTTATTACAAATGAATATTGTTTTAATTTAATTTTTTTTTAAATAGAAATTTTCCTCTTACTTTAGAGGCTATATTCTAGTCTACCTGTAAGTGCCACTCCAGTGAAACAATAGAATAGCTTTGAAAGGAAGTTCTCGATGACGAAGTCACAACTGACACCAACCAACACATTAACTCAGTCATATATCAGCTGATGATTCACTACAATAACATCATCTGACAGCATCATCCACTGACACAACATCTGTTGTTAACAAGTTGACATTTTCACTCTCATCCTGTTTGTCAAAGCAGCTAGATCGCAGTATTTCCACAAACAAATATTCAAATTCATTATAGAAACACAAAAATAATATCCCAAACAGACATAATTTCAAAAATATGTGCATCACATTTTTCATGCAATAATGATATGCAAGGTGTAAACATAAATCTCTTTGTGGTGTATTTGTGCGTCTACATGAAGTGAAACTTGTGTTACACATGATACACGTCCATGAACTCTGGTCTTGATACTTGATTCCAAGTTTTACATATTTTGCACAGAAGTTGACAGTTATTAACAACAGAAAGCAAGACATACACCCAAAGATGAAAAGTTAGTTCGGAGAAAAATAAAGCACAAAGGATTGAAAACTAAACTATATGTTTTCCTCTGTTTTCCTGGCCAATGGAGATTCTATAAATATGTCCAGAAAACCCAAACTTAAAATATTACTCACTTCTAATTTATTTCCAAATATATAAAATAGGTAACAAATGAAAACATTGCGACTATTGCTATAAAGGATATTTTAAGATGGTCTATCCAGGACTTAAGTATCTCCAAGAATGGCATCAAGAAAACAGAGTTTCTACAAGAGAGATTTGAAAGAGCCCTTTCATGAGTTGCCAATGAACTAATCATCATAGTGGAAACATAATTGCAGAGTTTGTACCATGTTTAGATGGTCTATTTCAAGAACCATTTTCTAGGATTGCTTTCCAGGATTTTTTGTGTATTTTCAATTTCTCTATGACACAATGGGGAAACAAGTAAATATACACAATTTTTTTCCTGGGGATTTTAAATTTCCAAGACGTTTTCTCTGTTTTAAGGACCTCTTTCTGCAATTGAATTTTCCAGGACTTTTCCATGATTTCCCGGACTTAATACAAAGCCTGTAATTGGAAGGACTATGCTCCCCACTCTGATATTACCAGTATGTGCTTCACACATATTAAATGTATTTATGGCAACACGAAAAAGTGACCCTCTAATATACTTTAAATAGGGAGAAGAAATATCAATTGAACCAATATTTCTCCTCAGAAACTACTTATTTTTACAGAAACCAAGAAATATATGTAAATATTTTAACCCAATATGAACAAAGTTAAAAAAGTAATGATGTACTGTTAAGAAGTTTTATGGAAAATTCTTACGAAACTAGAAAGTGTTTTAAATATGAAGTCAGAAGGGAAGGAAGGCATAACTATTCAATTTTGATCCACAAAGAAAGTTATACCCATATTATTAATACTTCTATTTGGATACCCTTGCAGCATACATAACCTTGTTCATATTGGCTAAAATCCAGGATGACGGATACACTTGGAAAAGTGAAATCTTACCGTGACTAAGCGTTGAAGCGTTGGATTCAGATTCATAGGACATGTCAGTAGCGTCTGCAGGTTAGAGAAACAAGAGGGGGGATTCAAACCTGGGAAACATGGCTGAACAGGTGGGACAAGACAAGGCTGAACAGGTGGGACAAGATAAGGCTGCCACTTTACCTCTTTCTTATCAAGACAACAGATATATTTTAATTTTAGAAATATCTTGTCTTTACTAGGTCAACGTTAAGGTTGCAGTCTTTGGAAGTGCTTTTGAGCAATATCTTATACTGGAGCTTAGCGCTATACAAGTGTATAGTTATTATTATATCATCACCAGTAAGAGAGGTGAAATTATTTTGGGGAAAATATTTTTTGTGGTCTCTAATCTTTGCTTTTTCCGGTTTAACTTTCAAAAACATTTTTTTACATTAAAGAAATATTGCCCTTTATCTTCCTCAAAACTTAATTTTAAATTTTAATTCTAATGTTGAAATAAAATCTGGGCTTTGACGACAATGACTGAATCATGAAGGGAATGCTCCATTTCTTTCCAAACCATGAGGTAATTTTAAATTTTCAAAGTTTCTATCAAATCATTTGAGCCCAGAAACATGTAAACATTCCTGTAAAATGTCCAAAATACTTCTGATTTATAATGATAAGATTTAATACAGTCTAATACCGGGATATTGAGTGGCAGCATTGTCTGTTTCATGAAGTTACTTTAATTTTGGTAAGGAACTGGAACTGGTCATAAACAATTAAATAACAAGACACATAAACAATCGAAAACACACAATACAAAACATCGGTTTCATCAAAACATTAACATTTGAACACAGACAATAAATTACAGATTTTAACATCACATGTGTCGAGGTTCTTTTAACTAACCCCAGCACAATAACAATGAACAAAACATGAATCAAATAGAAGCTTTCACTCAGTTTGAAAAAACAGCAACATATGTACACAAACTTATTCAGTGCAATTAGTATTTGCAAAAGTTGTCAACATTTGTTAGTGAACAAACTCAAATCCATAAAGAAAAGCAAATGTTCATTTTGTAAACATGTGAAACATTTTAAACTGTCGAGATGTATCACCATTATCTTCTTAAAATGATGAGGCTGAGATGTTTAATGAGCAGGTTGGTTGTCAGCAAAGCCAGGGGAGATAACTTACCTTCCACGAAGACCATGCATGAAGTAGTTGTCTCCCCTTGACTGTTCACAGCTTTGCACACATATCTTCCCTCATCTTCTGGGTAGACTTCAGCTATGCACAACTTGCAGGTGTTTCCAATCATGCTCATCATGAAATCCTGAGAAAAAATATTCAAAGTTTTAGCTACATGTGGTCAACACAACAGTAGAACTATGTAACCAAGAGAGAGAAAGGAGAGAAAGAGGGAGGGAAGGAGGGAAGGAGATTGGGAGAGAGAGAGGGGGAGAAAGAGAGAGAAAGAGAGCTTGTAACAAGTCGAGTTGAGCTGAGCTTTTGTTTTTAGGCACGTTCAGTTGTTTTTAGCTGATCTGAGCAGTGTTGCCCCCTGCCATACCGCTTTGCATTGCGTTGTGGCTAGGCGAGTTGCACTGCCTGAGTTGTGTTGCATTAAAATGTTGCAGTAAAGCTGCATGATGTATGTGGTGTGAGCAGTTACACATAGTTGAGTTCAGTTGATGTTCTAACGCGCAGAGGCAATCTATCAGCTATAACCCAAACAGGATGTACACGGAGACGGAAGACATAAAAACATTGATACATACAAGGAACTGATTTCATTTTAGCTGCCTTGTACAACCAGCATTAGGTGGCTGGGACCATATTATCTTAAAGTAAAATTTCCCATGAGGCCAACAGAATATAAATTACAAATATTCAAAAATGATATGTAAATATTCAGATTCCTTCACCCACCTGTGTTTCTGGTATCTCGTCTCCATCGCGGAACCAGCTGATCTGTGGGCGTGGTTCTCCACGGATCTGACACTCCAGTGTGACCTGGTCGCCATCTTTACAAGAGACGTCCATTAAGGTGGCCACAAACTTGGGCTTCTTCATACTATAGGGGAAACAAACATTTGTCACTTCATGGTAGCTGCTTAATGTACTGAGGTTTATTTACAAAAGACAGAGGGATGTTCAGTAGGGCATGCACACGCCGTGTACACACTTTTTTTTATCTAATAGGCCAACTTGTGCACAAGGCATGTGATGTGCAACAACAATAATAAAATAATGGATAGTTCTTTTATAGCGCGATATCTCCACACAGTAGACCCAAAGCGCTTCCATATATTACCCTGGTTAACCCAAGCTGCCTTTCAGCGCTAGAAGGTCACTACACTCCAACAATTGGAGGACCAGTACCCAGTTTCAGCTGGTTCGACTGAGACAATTGGAGTTAAGGTTCTTGTCTAAGGACACAACACAGCGCCGTGAGCCGGGGACGAACCCGGGTCGCTTTACCACGGGGCCACCGCACACCCTCCTGAACTTTCCTCTGGAGTTAACATCTGCCCTCTTTCTTTATCCAATACCATGAGAAAGATAATACAAAACCAAGAAAGAAACAAACAAACAAACAAAGAGTGAGTGTTTGATTTTGGGTTTTAAGTGGTTTTTGGCAATCTTGCAGTCATATCACCATGCTCTCACCAACATTACATTGGTGTCAGAGCTCCGGTCTCTCCAGGCTGAAAGAGAGGTGCCTGGGTAGGACTAGAACCACAACTGTCAAGGCTGACAGATTGCTGGGCCGACGCACTAACCACTGCACCATCTCACGTCCCAAAGAAAGAACAATACCAATAAAAGTGGCAGAAAACTTAATCTTCTGAATCCTGAATCAAACTATCCAGTTAATCTACTTGAGATAGCTTCACAATTATATATTGTCGAAAGTACAAAAGTTTAACTAATAATGTTTTTACTGAATAATGAACTTTAAGAAAATACATACTCAAGCTCCATATCCTGCTCTTCTGAAATTAAAGACATACATTTTTAAACATGGATACAAAAATAAAATCACAAATGCAAGTTACAAGTATTAAGTGCATAGACAAGCACATATTGCATTTACAAGCACTGCCAAACTTTCATCAAAGAAGATTCTGGTTGGTGGCAACAACACATCACTGTCAATTTTGCTAATTTTGAAAAAGACACAAACCTCAGATCTTCAATGATATTGAGCAATGTTAATGTCTTATTATGACAAATTTTCTCCAACATTCAGGAATAATTCCACAATTTGCACTCGAACGTTTTCCGTCATGGAGCAGAAATTTCTTCAGTGTAAGAGATAAAAAGTTTCCTTAAAGGAAGTTTTTGTAAGTGTAAGCCATACTGAATAACCCTTATCTACAAGGATTTACGTCAAAAACACGCAAATAGATTTCCCTACGTGCAAAGCTATCATAAAGATGTCAGACCATTTGTTTACTTCTCTGAAATAGCCAGAATTGTTGACGTTTTTCTGCCCAAAATATTGCCAAGAATACTCAATAAATATTGTCTACACTGACGATAGAATCAAATTAATCCTCTGAGCCAACAATGCTACCGAGAGCTTAGCTTCTGTTCTATTAGTTCTGGTAACACTACATCATCAAGCAGCATAAATCATCGAATTAATGACCATATTTACCTGGTCAGCCCACACAGGTAATAAATAACACAAATGGATTACCTGTCTCCAGAACAGGTAAACACGGGTGTCACTGAACTGCATATCAATCACCCTAGTTGGATTATCCTAGTTCGATAATCTCAACCAATCTTGGCCTACCTTAATCAATAATCAATTGATTAAAACACACCTTTATGCAGGTGGACAAAGGTAAAATAATTAAGAAAAAACAAGATAAATTAAATCTGAATTCAGTTTTGAATTTACCTTCAAGAACGAGCTTGGTTTCTGTCTTGACAACAGAGCTATCTGTCATCTTGGCGACACAGGTGTAATTTCCAACATTGGACTTGATAATGTTCTTCACCTCAAGTGTATGCGTACCTGAAGGGTCAGAAGTCATGACAGTCTGGCCGCTCTTGTTCACCTGTGAACAAAACAAAAGAAGGTAATCCTTCAAAACTTTCTACGACGAATAGTTATATTTTCCCCGACTTTGGGAGGGCTAAGGTTCTCCCTGCTCTCCCCACCCCCTTTGGGTGCCACTCCTTGTCTTAAGGCATTATTCAGTGAAATATAATCTCATTTTATGTATGAAAAGTCAACCTTATAATGTTTTCTGCCCTACTTAGAATGACACCTCTTCACGTTATATCTTGGACAGGCTCACATAAATTACTTTTTTCATGACAATAGATAAAAAGTCCGATTCAAAATAAATTAAAAGTGAATTAAAATGAGATTTGATCCCAAGAAAGGGATTTACCGCAGCAGGTAACAATTCACTTACACAATGTTTGTATTATATCTTTGCACAAGCAGCATTACGTCGGTTAAAATTACATTTCCTCAGTATCATGGACAGCCAGTCAAAACGCAACTTTACAGGTATATCATGCATAGTCATATACCATGTCAGCAATGTAACAACATATTAATGAATAAAACACTTCCTTTACACGAGTACAAATAGTTACACCAAAGTTTTCAATCCTGAAAGTTGAGTTGAGATCATGTATTTATGCTGCAGTGGCAACATTTCAGCCATAACACAACATGATATGCAAGGTGCACATTCAACAAAAGGATTGTTAATCAATAGAAAAAGAAGTTTATGCAAAAGATCTCAATTTAAAAGCATTGAGTTACTAGGGCCCAATTCTTTTTAAGTTACACCACATCACCCCTCAGAGACTCCCGAGAGATTCCACCTATTGCTTCATGTAAGTTACAAGAGACCAGCAAGTCTTAGCAGAGAAAACAAACAAATACCAGGTGAAAGATTACCTGATCTCAGTGAAGCATGACAGAAAGTATAGAACAAAGCGTCTGAACAGATGTACAGACAGACAAAATATGTACCTGTAGAATGCTCCACTTTCTTCAGCAACCAAAACAAAGCGCTTAAGGTATTTAACCATGAACCACTGAGTGTACAATGCAGTGTATAACAAGGTCTGGTTTGTTTAAACAAGGTGGAGGCGGTTTCTCTTACATGGTCGGTGACGTAACCTAGCTTATTATTATGCCTTGTTATGTCAGTATAAACTCACTGTCCACTACTGGAGCCTTACTATCTCCGAAGTTTATCATTCATTTGTTTACTTTTGGATGGTCAGAAACTTGTAACATTGACGTAATGTTGGTCATCTTTGATCTAATGTAGTCTGACATCAAACATGACTTGGTTTTGTTTCTGAGACAATGATTAAATTACACATACTTTGAGGGGTCATTAAAAACCCATTCATAATTAAATTTTACATATACCGATGCAAATAAATAAAGGAACATGTTGAAAACATAGTTGAGTGATACATCATCTCAAGTGTCCCACGTCGATGTCCAGAGGTCATCTGGAGACATGAAGGACACACCAGATACTGACAGTTCATGGCTGTTTAAAATCTGTGAGATGTTCAGAATACATTGTCAGTAAAACATAATACCTCGATGTAATTTTGTTCCCTTATTTGTTTCTATCAGTATACTTGAGTCTGAAATGCTTGTTCATTACAAACATTTGTAATGTGCATGTGAAATTTCATGTAACATTGCTGCAACAGTATCTGGTATCATGATTTATTCCCTAATTTGTTTCCATGACAACATGAATATATTGATTCCAAAATATGATAAAACTGGGGTTAGATAAACAGAGTTGCTAAGAATCAAACACAACTGGACAGCTGTGCTGCTAGAATCAAGGCCAAGAGAGAATGAGTGATTTAAGCTTTAACATAACTTTTAGCAATTTACAACCATATCATCAGTGTCTCCTACATCAGGGTTGAATTACCAGGCTGAAAGACGAGGTACCTGAGTGGGATCCAAATCTACAACCACCAAGTCTATTACTTTGGCCACTGTACCCACTGTCACTTGACCCCCTCAAGGTCAATGAGAAAAAGTCAAATTTAACGTCAGTCATGTCTAATGAGCACTGACTGAACGGAGGTGAGCGTTGACAAGTTAGTAATGACTCATGACTGGTGACAGACAGAAAGAAGAAATGAGCAAAAGACTATAAGTGAACGAGGAATACCCAAATGGAGGCCTACGCTCACAACTCCTTTTTCTCTTACAGTTAAATATCACAGCAGAGATTATACTTCATTTTCATCAGATAACGTCCACTGACTAATTTGTCTGGTATAAACTCCAACCACTCAATCAAGTACTAAGTTTGTTTGTTGTAACACTATGAGTTGTTCAGACAACCAACCCAATAATTTTACGACTAACTAACATCCAGACAACTGGTTACAAGTAGACCAATCTCAGTTCTTCTAAGACTATATTTATGGATATCCCATCTAGTTCAGAGGTCAGACGAAATCAGATAACCTTCTCCAAGAATGTGACAAACAGATTAAGATTAAGGCTTTATCAAAGCCTCAAGGAATCTTAATCTTTAAAGAGCCGCTTAACGTTGACATTTTTAGACCGATTATATTCATAGGTGCTGAACAGTATCAGCGAGACTTGACAACCAGGGAGGCAAAAGAATGTCGCCACAAATCATGTTCACTTTCTCCCGTAAATGCAATAGCAAGGAGACTACACCATTTGATTACTTACAAAACAAGATTGATAAGTGTATCTACATGCTGTATTACAATATTTATCAAAGAAGCGAAAACTGAACACGTTTGTCCTCTTTCTATTGAAAGAGAAGGAACTCTAATCAGATACCGTAAGAATTCTGCAACTTGAAATTTTACATAAATCAAACAAATCCAAGAAAAACAAAAGGGTTCAGGTTAACAAGACTCGACTGTATAGGATTTACAGATTCAGTCCCTATGTTGAAGAATATGTGATCCCAGACCACCTCATTAATTAATACAAAATATAACATCCTCATGATTCCCACATGTATTCGAGTCCCACCCTTCTTTCCTACAGCGCAATAACCGTTGTGGCAAACTTTCAGCCACATCACGGCGGAGCTCCTGTGTCTCCAGGCTGAAAGAGAGATGCAAGGACGGGACTCAAACCACAACCACCAAGGCTGGCAGATTGCTGGGCCGACGCGCTAACCACTGCACCATCCAGTGCCCAAAATTTCCTAAATTAAGATACAATACACTTTTAATCAAAGAACTGTTCATTTCCAGAATAATTTGTCGATACAATTAAAACTTAATTTTAAAGATGTAATTACCTTTTTGCCATTCAGTTCCCAATGTACACTGCTCACTCCGTCTGATATTTCACATGTCAGAGTGACATTATCTCCCTTGGAAGCAGTGACCTCTGGTGGCAAAGGGGAGCTAAATTTGGTAGCAATGACTGATTTCTCCTCCTTCTTTCTCGAAGTCTCTGTGGAGGAGACAGCAGCTGTCAAAACTGAAAAGCAAATTACAGATCAAGTTAAGTACAGACCTCAAAATAAATATATGTATCAAGAAGGTTCTTGGTACTTTCATAATGTCATTGTCACATCTTAAACTCATGTCGAGTTAATAAAGAGCAGATTGATGACAGCTAAAAAAATAGAGATCAATATCGAGTCAGTCACACACTCTGTTATTTCAATGACATTAAATGTCTTCATAGATCCCTTGGGCTACATCGACATTTAACGCATGAAGGCTCTTTCTCGGGCACAAGTTCTGATGTAGTTCTATGTCAGAAGGAAATTGGGCTTAACATCAATTAATTCTTTACAGTCAGTGTACTTGATAATTAATGCTTTGATATACCATCCAATCCTGGCAAAAGACCTTTACAACATGTACCCATCGACTGATAATTAATGCTTTGATATACCATCCAATCCTGCCAAAAGACCTTTACAACATGTACCTTCCGACTGATAATTAATGCTTTGATATACCATCCAATCCTGCCAAAAGACCTTTACACCATGTACCCTCCGACTGATAATTAATGCTTTGATATACCATCCAATCCTGTCAGTACTTGATAATTAATGCTTTGATATACCATCCAATCCTGCCAAAAGACCTTCACACCATGTACCCTCCGACTGATAATTAATGCTTTGATATACCATCCGATCCTGCCAGTACTTGATAATTAATGCTTTGATATACCATCCAATCCTGCCAAAAGACCTTTACAACATGTACCCTCTGACCTTTTGAGTTATTAAATCTGAAAAGTTGAACTGCAGAATGAATGACACATACCACTTTCCTCATTTAGTTCAAACACTCAAACAATTATGATAATTAATAACTGAATGACCAAAGTTGTGTGTGATGCTAGAAATTAGCATTATGTAAGCAGGCTAGTGTTCCATGTACCTTGTATGGAAAGTCTAGCAGCACAGGATCTTGTTCCAACTTCTGAAGTGGCTGTAGCGATGTACTGACCCTCATCCGACTTTACAATGGCCGAGATGCGGAGCTGATGCTGGTTGCCATCAACAACTATCCTTAGACAGTCATTGGGTGTTACTGGCTTACCGTCTTTAAACCTACAAATAGACAAGTATAAAGTGTTCATGGTGCTAAACAAATAAAACTTTTTTAAGGAACAATCCAAAATGAAACATCTTGTAAACCAAAACAGGGGAGATAAATCAACCTCTATATATTTGACTATAATTGCACATAACAGTGACATGGTTAAACAGCAGAGATTAATTACTTCAAAACAGGGGACATACAATAACAGTTTACCGAACCAGGGGAGATAAATCCAGATTTTTAGCTAAACAAGAGAGATAACCCAAAATTTATCAAAAACAGGGGAGATAACTTACCAAGCTACTTCTGGCAGTGGTGTTCCTGCTACAGTACAGTCAAAGACGGCCTCGCTGCCAGCTGGTAGTGTCAGATCACTGGGTGTTCTTGCAAAATAGGGTGCTTCCATCCCACTGTCATCAGCTGTTTGCAAATACATACTTATAGTAGTATACAAGAGTAGTGAATGGCAAAACAAGTGATCTTGTCTAGTAGAGACCTGTTGCACGCTAAAATTTATTGTTTGTAGCTTGACATGTACAGAGTGTGAAAAGTGTGATTTACAGATCCATACAGGACATGACAGGCTGATTAGAGATGAAAACTGTCAAACAGTTTTATAAAATATCTTCTTCCATATTACTACCCCCATTCATTAAAAGATGAATTACTACTTACCAAGTCGGAATGCTAACGACCATCTGAACATTACAACATTCAAACATTTGTTAGTATACGTAATCACAACTGTATGATTAGTGCCTTGTGAGTTTGTAAAAGGTTCAAACTCAATTTTCCTTAAGCATTAGAGAGCTATATTCACACGGAGAGAGGAAGAGAGAGTTATCATACCAGAGTGGGCAGTGGAAGCCTCCTCACGGTCTTCGGCATCTGCGGAAACAAGCACGTGAAAGCATGAAGGATACACAGCAGCAAAGGTATATTTAGAAAGTTAAATATAATTCTTGAAGGGAAACATGTACGAATGTAAGTGCTTTTCATTTTCTGTGGTATGTGATGATTTGATCTCTAATAGTAATTTGTGTTGCAATGGGATATTGATGAATAGTGGCAGTGTTGTACAATTATGTTCAGTAATTTGATAATGCAAGTTCAACTATGTCCATTTCACATCAGTATCTTCAATAAAGTCAAAAGAAGGCTTTCATTTTAAGAATGCGTTAATTATACATAAAAGCAGATATTGAGAAGTGAATACAAATAACTATTATTTGGTATTATATTGTTCGTTAAAATATTATAATGAAATTAATATAAATTATCAAGGAAAATTAAGGAGCAATTACAAATGACATGCAATGAATATTTATATAACACACTGAAGTCTTAATTCACAAGTGTAAAATTTATACTGCAATGACAGCAAGTCTAAAAACAGACTTTCATGCTGTAAACAGGGAACAAATTATTTTTGGAAATTTAGATTTAAAAAAGGAATGATAAAAGAAAGACACACTGGTGGCAAGAGTGAGACGAGGGAAATGTAAGATGGAGTTTGAAAGAGGACAGGGTATTCTTTAAGCAAACTTGGTATTTACCTTCAATGGTGACTGTGCATTGGCTCTCGGCTGAACCAAGGACATTAACGGCAACACATTTGTACACACCGCTGTCGGACACATCAGTGTCGTAGATCTCAAGGTGATGACTTCCTTTCTCAAAGAACACTTCATACTTATCTGAAATGTTTTTTATATCATGATTTACTTCCATTTAAGTAATATTTCAGCGTAAAAGTGACCATGTCTTATAGTTGAGTTGAGATGATATTTTATGTTGCAAGGACAATATTTCAGTCATAATGCAACGTGATGTGCAAGGTGCACACTGAGTTAAAACTGATTGATAGAAAGAAAAGCAAAAGCAAAAGATCCCCATTTTTGTCACCTTGTGTGACAAGCATTAGGTTACTGGGGCCCTATTCCTCCTAAGTGACAACATGTCAGTTTCCGGAAGCCCTGCAGGGTGACAAAGTCTCATATTAGAGGAGCTATCTTTCAACCATGTGGACAGAGAGGTGAGTGATTTTGAATTTTGTACCATTTTTGGCAATCTCTTAGCGATATTACCATGGTGTCACTTATATCACGTTAGTGTTGTGTCAGGGTTTTTCCAGGTAGGATCCTAGACCATAACCGCCAAGTCTGGCAGATGAGTCAACCACCATACTAACCAGAAGTGCCAGAAGTGAAAGCATAAGATTTCATTTTAAGATGCCTCAGACAACAAGCATGAGCCCAATGGGGCCTCGTTAATTCCAAGTACATGTACCACCCTAACCTTACCTATCCCCATAAAAACCAGGTGCAGAGATATGGGGCAGCTGAAGCACATTTACATCTTTTAGACTTATATAGACTTTTAGACTTTGGTGTTTTGCAGATTTTCATAACATTTACAACTTCCTTATCTTTCACTCCTTATTGGGTTGTGTTCATCTACCCCATGAAAAGCAGTCCCCCTAAGAAGATTATCTTGTAAGTTACCACATTTTAATAATTATTTAGCATCTCTTACCTCCTGGCTTGATTGGTTTGCCGTCCTTGAACCATGTGATATCAGCAACAGGGTCATCCACAACGGTGGTCACCAAGGTAACCAGACTGTCCACTGGGGCATGAACGTCGCTCAGCTTTTTGACAAACTCTGGTGGCGCTTTTCTGATCTGTGGTCCCGAGGGAACTGTGAGTCTTCCCATGTCAGCGTATCCACCAACAAATCCTTGATGCTCAAGGTCACCTTGAGGTTTGTCAGTGTCATCGTCAGTGTATCGGACAAGATCAACACCATCTCTGAGAATGCAGTCCAGCTGGACATCCATTCCTTCGATGACATCTATCCTTGGTGGCAGCGGTTTGATAAAGAATGGAGCTGTAATAGTTAATAATAAAAGTGTTACAATTTCTTCAACCATCTCATTCAGTTCATCTACCAGCAGTGCTATGAATTCAATCTCAAAATTACATTGGATTATAGGTTCGTATTCCCTACCAGTATCATGCCCACAACAGGATCTACAAGCTGATGATGATTCGTTCATAAAAGCAACAAAACCTTAACCAACATGTATTGCAATATAAGTTCTTGGACAAGATAATAATACATAGTTATTTGGGATTTTACATTGCTTTTTGCAATCTTTCAGCAATATGATCATGGTGTCATCTACATAACATGGGTATCAGGGGTCCATCTCCGGACTGAACGAGAGATACCCGATGCGAGATTGGAACATATCCACCATGTCTGGTAAGATTACTTAACCAAGACACCAACCACTGCATTATCCCGTACACCTTGAACATCACAGACATCAGGTGCCATTTCAGGGCATTTCGAATAAAATAAGCTGCTTTCAAAAGCATTTTTTTTAAACTTGGGACCTTTCATGGGAGATGCTGAAAGGCACGCACTGTTCAATATATGCATAAACCCTGAATTATTACTCTATGCTCAACTCTGTTGTCCATGTCAACTTCCACAAAGCGATTTTAGAGCTAAGTTGATCGTAAGTCCTTAAGATCGAGATTTTAACATTGAAAACATATGGG